>BQNB010087223.1:0-27975 GCA_026074375.1 Tanacetum coccineum
ATATCCCGCGCGTCACATTAAATGTGTAGGGGTATATATATATATTTAGATATTTACTAAATATCTAAATATATATATAGATATTTTATTTTACAAAAGTTTTTAAATCTATTCATTAATCTAAATTTCTTTTTCTTATTCTCTCTCAACTCTCTCTCTTCTCTCTCTCTCAATTTCGTCTCTCTCTCTTCTCTTTTCTTGTTTCGTGGTTCGGGTTATGAAGTGGAAGTATTAAACGGGTTCCTACAATTGGTATCAATCGCCTCGGGTGGAAATCCCGTGAACGTGAATTGCTTACAAAACCACAACTTTAATCACATCATATCCACTTAAGATCCAACAAAATCTTTCACACTTCATAATTCATAACTATTCATTCATCATGTCTACCCTGGTTAACACACCCTCAAAGGAAATTTCAGTTGTCAATTCAGTTGTCAAGCAGAAATACGATGAGCTACTCAAAAAGAGTCTTTTAAATAGGTCACAATTTGAAGGTCAACTCAAAGAGAAAAGTAAGGTTATTTCGGATTTAAAGGTTAAGGAAGGAAAAGACATTGACACGATGATTGAAATGGACAAACAAATAAAGTTTTTAAATGAAATTCTTTATAAACGCAATCAGTCAATTCAGACCATTCACATGTTAGCACCCAAATGCGCTACGTATAATGGTAGATCAACTTTTGCAAATCCAAAGTACCTCAAGAAAGCTCAATCTGATAAGCCTCGTTTGTATGAGATCCGTATGATACTTCTGATCCTGCAACGATTTTAGCCCCAATGGGGAAAGAGACAGTGACACTTGAAAAGGAGAGTAGATCAAAATTGGATAAAGACAAAGTGAAACCAATTAATTACACACTATCACAACAGTATTTATGAACTTTCAAACCACATCAAAGCCTATCTTTGATCAGTAGAACGGCTAAAGAAATTAGGATGACATGTGGAGAAAAAACGTTTGTTAGGACAAAACCAAACATTGCTAAAAACGTAGGCTTTTTACCCATGGTCTAATACATAGTTAAAAAGTAGACTACTTTATACGAAATGACAAACAACTTCAATCATTTTAGAAACAAATTGTCAAAACTTGTCTAATATACCTGAGTAGTGCATTTCTACCCAACTGCTTAGAGTATGGAAGTTTTTGATCAAAATCCTTATTAATGCCTCTTTCAGGACAAACCATACAGACAGTCATTGGTTGTATTCATGACTAAAACAGAGAAATGAAGACGATTTGCAGTACGTTAATTCCCTTGAAAGGAGCTCGACGAACTTAAATCAGAAAGACTATTTTTCAAAATATATTGATTCTACTTCTCGAAAGAGTTGTGTCTAAGAGATGTTACATGTACATATTTGCATTACTATGTCTCATTTGAATGGATAATACTAGATTAAAGGCATGTATCTTCATAAAGTCAACGATTGTGCGTGTCTTCACTAAAGCTTTTCGAAACGACTGAATCTGTTACAAAGAAGTTTCATAATAATTTTATTAAAAGTTTTTATAAATTGAAAAACACTCGATTTCTCTTGAACTTTCTTTACAACATTGTAAAGAACAAATGAAAACCAACTCAGTTTGCAAGAAAAAATGCTTCAACAGTATTTCGAAAAGAACGTGAACCAATATCATTAATCACAAGAATTGAAAGCTCAAATTGCAAGACAAGAACATGATGAAACAAACTCCCTTCGACCCAGACGATCGCCTTGGATCCGTGTCAAGCATCATCTACGTCTATCGGAATCAACTTGTTGAAATCTTCAACTACATCTTATTATTTCATTATCTTTACTATTCATTCTCGTCTCACCTCAAATCACCGCATGTATTGACATCTTGATTATCTCGTCCAAAACAGTCAAAGAAACTTTTTTAATTAAACAATGAGTTAATTAAAAAATGTTAATACTCATTCTCACAAAACTGGCCAAAGTTTGAAAAAAAAAATTCAGGGGGCGGCCCATTTAAAATTAAGGGGACCGGCAGTGTAAAGTGAGCGGTCCCCTTAATTAATTAAGGGGACCACCTATCTGGAAAAACAAACAACCCCTTACAGACAAATCTTTATGCTAAACACATTATTTTTTCATTCCTCTTCTTCTCCTACCCACTGTGAACGAACACCATAGCCAAAAACCTTCAAAAACCAATCTTCAAATCACCTAATTAACCAAAATTTGCAAGGGGCTTTCACTAACAAGACAATCAACAACATCTACAAAATTTGCAAGGGGCTTTCTATCATTCTTTTCATTTGATTTCATCCAATTTTCCTCTTAATCAAAATTGGGTGTTCTTTATTATTTTCATACTTTTTATTTTGGTCTAGGAATTCCATAACTACAATGATACACGTAGTCATATGAACACTACAACCTTGATAGGATTGAATCAAAACACTTATTGAGTCAAAAAAAAACAAAAAAATATAAAAAAAATTATGAACATGTATGCTTATACGGCCAAACTTTCGTATATATGCATTTCTAAACTTACACATTGTCGATTAATGCCAAAAATATGTTAAAAATAATCAAGTATTGATTATCTAAACATATGTATATATTTTTCAAATCAATGAGTAATATTTTATAAAAATAAAGGAGTGTTTGGTTTGTTTCTTAGGATCAATTTTTAGAGTCGAAATGACCATCACTATAGTTTTGTCACTCGTATAAACACTTAACTAACTTGTATAAGTCATCAAAATATATAATTCATTAAAATAAAGGGACGTTTGGTTTAACATTTTAAAACATGTTTTTGAGTCAAAACGAACACCATTTAACCTTTGTCAAAGTCAAAATAATAAACTTATACTTGTCAACAAAATATATACTTAACGTATAGTTTTTGACAAGCTTAAACAAATTTTATATTAATAAGGGAGTGTTTGGGTCATTATCTTGATGTTAAAATATATAACTATTATATATTCTTCGAGATCCTAGATTAAGTCAAAAATAAATTAAGGAACATATAGATCACTTCTTAGGTTTTTATTTTTAGAGTCGAAGTAATCTTTGTCCCACATTTGTCATTTTTCAAAATTTCATTTTACTTATTATATTTTTTTTTGGATAACTTGTTTAGGTGACAAAATGCCGAAAGCTACTACAACCGATATATCTCTCACCAAATCCTACATACCAAAAGTATCCAAAATTCCCGGCATCTCCCCTACCATTGCCCAATTCTACAAACCTATTGAAAACCGCAACATTCACGAAGGTCGTGTTGTTGATCAAGCCTACTATAAATCCAACAACATCGAGCGTCTCTTTACTAACATTCGCTTCAATTGTCTCTTTCAAATCAACGAACCGATTGTTCCAAGATTCATTCTAGACTTCTATAGTCAAGTCACGGTACAAACCGATGAATATGGCTATCTTGTCATCTCTTTTATGATTCAACACGAATTCATAACTCTTACTCTGGCTCAATTCGGTCAAATCCTCAAAATTCCATACAATGGTCAAGCCGTTTTTACAAACGAGTGGGACCTTGCATCTCTTGAGTATTCTCGAGAAACCGAGGGACCATATTGCACCGATCTTCCGACTCCCGACGACATTCGTCGACTTCTTGAATTGGAACGTGTCATGGTAGACCGTACCATTAAAAGTCAAACGGTCTCTCTCAATCCAAATCAAATTCTCACCAAAGAATTAAGCCCCGACATGAAGCAATGGGAAGAACTCATTCGAGAGAATGTGTTCGGACTAGGAGGACATCGGGACCATCTTCCCGCTTGTCTTGCTCACATGTTGTATTGTGTTGTTGCCGAAGAACAATACAATCTTGCTTATTTCTTCGTCAAAAGAATCCAATGTGCTAGAGCTACTCCAACCGCAAATCTTCCATATGGCATGTTTCTTACTCGTCTTTATCGACACGTCATGGAAACGTATCCTCATCTTGACAATGGCATTTATGACATTGTTGATCGAGTCATGCGTCCTCTTGCCCTAAAACAAACTCGACGACCTCGAAGTGATCGTGGCAAGGCACGTCATTCCGTATCTTCTTCATCTTCTCATCATCAAGGCACGTCATCTCATCAACACGATGATGATGATGATGATGTCGAAACTTCTCGTGCAAGTACTCCATCTCCTACCACCTACCTTAACTCTCTTGGTCCTCTCAACTACCAAAACTACCAAATGCCTTCCGCTTCCGAACAAACCGATGAAACTCTCTTTGAACGACAAACCACCTTGCTCAACCAAACGCAACAAATGCATAAGGAGATGCGTGGAGGCAAGTCATTTGGAAAGGCACTAAAAGGAGTGTTTAGCAAGAAGAAGAATGAAGAGATAGGAGTGAAGTGAGCTAGATGTCTAAATGTAGTTTAAGACAATTTTTAAACTTGTTATGTGGTATTTTTTTACAACTTTGTGGTGATTATCGATGTATTCGGAAAGGACTTATGAGTTAGATATCTTTATGTATTATTTGCTTATGAGGACTTAAACCTTTAGTTGTTTTATTTTATCAAAATACTTATTGCTACTTCTGGTTTCATGACTTTGATATGTTTATTACAGTCTATGATTAAATGTGCTTCATAAACTCAATAGGGTTTGCTGCAAATAAACCACCAAAACATAAATACTCTCACAAAAAATTCTGGAGAAAATTTTGTTTTTATATGAAAAATGGGAAAGAAAAACAGAGGGCGGCCCTCTTAATTCATAACGGGTGGCCCCCTTCTCTTTAAGGGGACCGCCCCTTAATTAAGGGGACCTCCCTAGTAAATCACGAGTAAAATTGTATTTTTCCTGCTTTTTGACCCTCTTTTACCTAGTCTCAGCTATCTTTGCCCAGAATGCTTGAACACAATTTAGAACAACCTAAACTAGTTCAAATTCATTCCTTTTTTAATCCATTTCGGTCCCGTTAAACCCTTCCATATATCGATCATAACCAAACATCTAATCATCCACCAAATCATACACTTACTACTATCATACATCCACGGCTTCCACTAAAGCTCCATTTCCAAAGCCTCTAGAGTCCAAAAATCCTCAAGCATACCACCAAAAATCAATTGATTGTGGATTTTAACCACAAGATGACATAAAAACTCCATCACTAAAACTTAAACTCTCTCACCTAGTGCTTACTAATGCACCTTTCCGAAATACACACCAATAACCATAAATAATTCGTCATCCTCAATTGTATACATAACCAATTCAACTTCTCTCATCAACATCACTTCGCACCCTAATGGTTACCTTCAACTCACCCAACATCTCCTCATCTAAGAGTTTCTACACCACCCTCCAATTCAAGTAAAATGATCAATGGAAATCACTCTCACCCCTTCTTACCACAGGACCCCACTTGATGTCCATTTTAATACTCCATCGCCTTCACAAGCCTATTGTTAGTTTATCCCATTTCCTTGGAACCTTCTTGAGGCACATGGTATGATTCATGCTTGTGTTTGCAGTACAATTCGTTTCTCTCTTATTGAGATTGAGAGATGAACTCCAATATATTGTTTTCATATATTGAATGCATGCTCTCACATACCCACAACAACCATCATCCATACCTCTACCTCTTACCAAACTAAACACAACTCTATGTTTTGGTTTCTCAAATTATTATCCACCCATCATTTTGGTAAGCAACTCCTAAAGGTAGATTCACTAGGTTTAGGACCTTTTGTAGTTTAAAAATTTCTTGTCTTGTTAGCATGATATTTATTTTTCTTATGTATGCATGAGTGTGGTTCACACACTATTTTAATTTTAATGGATGATTATTGTTGGTTTCATTACTATTATGCTATATTTTTCCTTCTTGTTACATGTTAGAAATACTTGTATTGTTCTAACTCGTTTTTGTAGCCAAAAAATCATAGCTCGATTACTTGGTGCCCTCGAACGAGGGGGAGCACAACTTCAGGAGGAGAGCATTTATTCCGTCGAATATACTAGCAATTCTTGACGATGTCTTTTTGATTCTACAAAAAGGAGGAAAAATTAGATGAAAACTCATAAATACTTGTTTAAAAATAATTTTTACATTTATGAGTTTAAATTTTGTAATCATCAAAAAGGGGGAGATTGTTGTAAATTATTAATGCCTAAAAAAGATTAATCATATTTTTGACGCATCTTTAGTTTTGATAAATCTCCAAAATATTAAAAATGTTCAATGTAAAATAAACGTTAAACAAGTAATTGTCTAGTTAATTTTCATTTCAAAAATTATATCACTTTAAAGGTATGAATAAATAATGATTAATGTTTTTATATTCTCAAAGGAAATTTTTATTCAACCTCACCTTTTATTAAATGTTTTGTAAACATTTTTTATAAACATTACAAATCATTTTCTACAATTAAAAAAAATGTTTTATTCAAATTAACAATTTTGAACTAAATTATCAGACCTACGGCATGAAATCTGAACACAGTTTCCAGGAAAAATTCCCCCTACACAAAAGACAAACTGGGGAGCCCCTAGTCTAGGACGGCCCCCTTAAATACACGGGCGGTCCCCTTAATTTTAAGGGGACCGCCCACCTATTTAAGGGGACCGCCCATAGACTGACGCTCCTTTAGTTTGTCTTATAAATACTGGACTTTTCCCTATAATTTTCTCACCTTTTGCACCATTCTTTCTGTTCTAAAACAGCCCACACATCTCACTAAAATCCTTTGATCATTTAATCATAAAGCTTTGTTTCCAAGTGATCCAAGCTCAATTCCTCAAGTGCAAGAGAAGAATACTTTCATCATCAAGTGAAGAAGTATTACACCTCAAGTGTATATTGCAACCTTGTTGCATTTATATCACATATTTGTAAATCAATTATATATCTTGTATTTGTGTGTAGTAGCGAGATCTTGGCGATCTTTGTAAGTATAGTTAGATCGTGGTGATCTTACCAAGTAGTGTTAGATAGTTGTGATATAAGTAGTGTGATGAAGTGAAGTCTTGAACAAGTCGTGAAGTTGTGTTATGATAGATTGGTTCTAGCTAAGATTAGAATTCGACATTTAGCTTTGTGTCGTAAATCGGTGTAAGCAACGTTGTGTACGGTTTTCTCCGCCATAAGGGAGTTTGCTGACATAGTGAAGAAAACTCTCGAGTTAGGTGCTCGGGGAGTGGAGTAGGCGTAGCGAAGAATGAGGTGCTTCGTTACCGAAACCACTATAAATCCCTTGCGTTGTGTGTGATTGTTTATTACTATATCTCTTATTAGCTTTTATCACTTCATATACTTATATTGTTCATATTGTGCAAGCATTGAATTCATAAAAAGTCGAATCTAAATTTTACAAACAAACATAAACCTTAAATTAAAAAGCGGTAAACTATTCAACTCCCCTTCTAGTTTTCCACAAAAAGGATTGAGATCTTATCCCGAAAGCTATTGCAACAGACATCATACGTATGTGCATCATTTGCCAAAGAGGTAGTGCTATGAACATTACACTAGCATATGAAAGCATTCATGGAGCATTCCATGAACATGGCAAACCCAAAGATGACATGCCACATGTCATTCTTGTCTCCTCCCTTGGATGTCCACCACGTGGACCATCCTTAACCATTAGATTGCATTCATGGGTTGCATGAAACCTTAAATGCATCTCTATATAAACCGGGACATTTCCTTGAAAAAGGACTGGTGAAATCACGTTCATACATGTTTTATTATAAGAAAAACCTACATTTATGCTTAAATAAATAACAAAGTTACGATTTTATTGCAAATATTACGTCTTTTGTTATTTTATTGTTTAGGTACGTTTAGCAATTTTGGAGCATAATGTGAAGCAAAAAGAGGAGGATTAATTTGAAGATTTTAGAGAGAAGCCCAAATAAAATTTATACCCAACTAAAAGACAAAAGTATTTTAAGGCTAATGGTATAACACAATCACAAGAGTTGGTATTCGTGGTTGATTGGTGTTATGCAAATCAACGGTATTGGTTCAATCCATCACTCACTGTCACATTTTTATTACCAATTGTCTCGGGCCCCAATAACGACAAAACTCCATCCAAGTCGAGCCCAACTTAATTCGTCCAAGCCCAAAACAAAATCAGTATTCGGCCTAATACCGAACTAAGCCCAATATCTGCTCACTAGCCAATCAAGCACCCAGTTATGTAGAAATTCCAACGTTACAATCTATTGGTGTAGACCCCATAACAGCTAGCCTCCAACGGTTCATTAATCTCAATTCCTGCAACGGTTAGAAACATGAAGTCGAAGGAGTATTTATAGAGCTGGAAGAAATCATCTAGGGAGAGACGCAACTTTTTTTATTATGTAATTTTTATTTTTAATGCCATTTATGTTTAAATAAATGTAATTTTAATTAGTCTTTGTATTAAACACACATTAGTGTGTGGAGTGTGTAATTTAGATTCTTGCTTTTTAGATTATTATATAAAAAAATTATCTTATTTTAGCTTATTGCAAGTGCTTAATTTTAGCTTATTTTTATATAAAGTTTATGTCTTTAGTGTTTTTATGGTTTTAATTTCTTAATGTTTCAATCTTTTTATTAAAATCATTATTCTTAGTCATTTAAAGATATAAAGTTTGTGTCTTTTACTTTTAAAACTCATTATAATCATGTCTTCTTAATAAAGTTTTAATCTTTTTGCATTAGTAGTTTGTTTTACTTTTAAAAATCAAATCTTTTAGCTTTTTACTTATTAAAGTTGCAAACTTTCATTCTAAATCCACCTCAAATTCATTAAAGTTTCGATCTTTTGGGGTTTTGTTGATGATTATGGGTTTTATTATGGAGCTTTGATGATTATTAGCGGGTTTTTGGAGTATTTGGGTTGAATATATAGCTTGGATGGGGTTATTTAGTGTATTGATATTTTTCGACATCCTTCTTAGCTTAATTCGGGTTCTTTCTAATCCCTCTTTTTATTATTATTTTTTTATGTTTATTTTAATTAATCTTGTCATGTTTAGCGTAATTAGTATGGTAGATTAGACTTTTTGATGCTTGCTTAGAGATTTTGGTGGTTTGATGTCATGATTATTTAGAGATTGGTTTGGTTGATTTGTTTAGTTTAGTTATTTCTATAGTTTAAGGTTTTGACTTGCGGAGGAATTGAACGGGTTTTGGTTGCGCACCTCGTATACCAAAAAAACATTTATATCGACCTTTGAGATCGTTTTTATATTTTTATCAAATTAGCTTGTTGCGCACCTCGTATGCCGGCTCGTTTGACTAAAAAGATCTAAATTTTCTACAAGTCAACACTTTAAACGTGAATATCGACTAAATAAATTAAACGGATGAATAAGGACTAATTTTGAACCACTACCGTGTGGATGAATTAATCTAAATTTCCATCTTAATACCGAACCATTTCAAATACTCAATTGTTATTATTTTCTATTTATATTGGAGTTGAGCACCTCTCAAAAACAATATAATGGAATATTCTAATAATTGACGAAATCTAAATAGCCACAACAAAAGACCACCATATCTAAGCAAGTATCATCTTTATCATTTTTATTTTGTATTTCCTCTAGAATTATTCCTTTAGTTTAATTTTAGTTTTAGGTTGCTTTAGATCCCTTTTAGTTTGCATTGTAGGTTTATAATTCAAAAACAAAAAATAGTAATATCTAAGCATCAAATGAAAAACTAACATGTAAGTCTCAAATTCACCTCTCCTTTAGAACGACAACCCGAGTGATCAATCATTACCAATATACTTATGTATTTAGGTTTTGTGTTTTCGTATGTCTGCTATTATAAATAAATTTTTGGTGTTTGCTTCAACGACAAACATCAAATGGACGCGTATGTCGGGAGATGGGTGTACGATTCTTACGTCGATGTTTGAAGTTAGTGCCTAGAGATCTTTACTTGATTTCTTATTCTAGTAAAAAGTTCCCTTTCGTGTATCCTTTTTCAAAATAAAAAAGAATCATCAAAAATGTTTCAAGAAAATACTAATTTTTCACCCTTTCATTCCCATGATCTTCGAACCATGGAGGAACTTCATAAGCCGTCACTTATCAGTAGAGGAGGACCGATCGCTCTGGTAATCGTTTCAGGAACTGATTTTGTATTGAAAAATCATATGGTTCAGCTGCTTCGACAGAACTGTCAATTACATGGATTTAAAGATGATGATGCAAACGAGCACCTAAACAAGTATTTATTAATCTCCCAATTCATCAAGCAAAATGGAGTTTCTCAAGACATCATCAATCTAAATCTTTTTCCATTTTCTTTAACTCACGAAGCTGAATCTGGGTTTTATCATCTTAAAACTCATTCTATTCATACTTGGGAAGAGATGGTCTCCAAGTTTCTATCAAAATACTACCCTTATTCTAAGGCGTTGCAGCTTAGGAAAGATATTTTGAATTTCTGGAAATTGCCCGCGGAGTCGGTATTTGATGCTTAAGAAAGATTCAAATCATATTTGCGAAAATGTCCAAATCATAGAATCTTACTTGTTGATCAAATCCTAACCTTTTATCATGGAATAACAATGATTGATCAAGAAAAAATTATGGTGGTTGCCGGTGGTAATATCATGCGTAAGACTCCTCAGGAAGCATATCATTTAATCGAGAATATGACACTTCATCATTTTTAGTGGGACGTTGAAGTGTATTATGACACTTCCACTGGTGTGAGTAGTTAATATTCTGAAAAGCACTTCCTTGGTAGATTTCACAAATTGAGGTCATTGGAAGCAAATAGGATACATAAGTCAAATTCTTCACAATATCAAACCAGGACCAGGGTTAATCCACACTCGTTTACTATTCAGACTTCGACGAGACGTGATGAGTGGGATGAACCTTCGGAAAAGTAGAAGAAGTCAAAGAATTCAAATTCTTTATTTGGGAACGTCTTGATGCCTTTTTAATGAGGGACAAGGAAATCAAATTCAATCCTCTAGAGGATATTGATGACCCCGTTCCAATCCTAAGTGTATACGAGAAACCCTTGGATTCTCTTAATTGTATTTCAGATACTTTTGATACGACTATCAATAATCCTTTGTTTGATTTCGATTTTGAATTTACTTTAAATTATGAAAATCTAATCTTTGATATTCGGTACGAGGATAGTGATGAGTCTGAAACAGAGACCATAATGGATGAGGCGCATATTCATAACTCGCAGAATGCCTCACAAATCCCACCTCTGGATGTCTATCTAGAGTCAGAGCCAGAGCCTGAAGAATATTTCATTGTTGAAGCGTATGAGAAGCTAATAACTAGTGGCGGAAAGGCGACTTTTGATATGATCATGCCTAGCCAATTTCTTACCTTATCGCAACTTCGCTATGGTATTTTTGGTTCTTATCGTATCTTAGACATACTTGGCCCGAAAATATTCTACTATTTATCATACAATTTTGGCCTCGTTTTTCTTGACAAATTTTCTAGATTCATGTCATTATATTTAATTCAAAGCAGGAGACTGGGGAAAAACGACAGTATTTGATCCCGGGAATTATCGTTGTGACGTCGACTCGAAAGTTTGAAGAAAATTCCACGATAATTGAGGTCGACATGCCCTTTTTACTATAATGATCATTTAATTTTGGGCGAGTCAAGCTAACGACTCATACAAAAACAAGCGCTTATCAAGAGGCAACTCGTTTCTTCGTATCTTTTTTATTTTTGTTTTTCAAAAGAAATTGAAACATCGAAAATACAAAAAACAAATTTTAAATAATAACTTGTAGTATCTTATATCTGTCCCTACATTTATCTATGACATTTCTTTTGGTTTAAGGATTATTAGTGTTGGTCACATTTCTGGGACGTGTATTCAGCATGGAATCGACATAGCACGGGCTTTATCTTTCTTTATTATTTGCTCCGGTCAGATTGATTCCCGAGATCACGTAGTTTTTCTCGGATGCTGAGGCCGAGCTCCACTATGCTTATATGTTACTACCAATCTGCGAACCGACACTAGGGGAGTTTTTCTGTTGCCTGATCTTTATCTAATTAGCATTTGGAACTTGTCTTCACATTTAAAATTGCACATTGTTCTTTTTTGTTCTTAGTGTTGGGTACGCCACTATAATTTAGACAGAGGCGATGTTTAAAAAAATTCTAAGTGTTGAGTGGGTTTCGATTGCATATGTACCTATTTGCTCGTTTTTAAGCATCCCCAAAATTGATCAAAATTTGCACAAAAAAAAATTGTGTTTCAATAATATAAAAATAAATTAAAATAATAAACGATTCAACTATTTGGTGGCGTCGCAGAACATTGAGTTTTGTAATAACTCCTTATTTAACTTCATAACAGTTCTTGTTTGATAAGATATGAAGTTAGTTAGGATTAAAGTTTTTACTTAGCTTATTGTTTTTGATGATTTTGCTTGAGGACAAGCAAATCTTAAGTGTTGAGTAGTGATGAAATCACGTTTATACATGTTTTATTATAAGAAAAAACCCACATTTTATGCTTTAATAAATAACAATATTACGTTCTTTATTGCAAATTTTATGTCTATTTGTTATTTTATTGTTTAGGTACGTTCAAAAAATAATGGAGCAAATGTGAAGCAAAAGATGAGATTAAAGAGAAGATTAATTTAAAGATTTAGAGAGAAGCCCAAATTCAACCCAACTAAAATACAAAAGTATTTAACATGGTTGTTAAGATCCTGATCCTGATCTTAAAATCTTACGATTTTACGATACTACAAAGCAAAATCGATCCGGATCTTACGTAGGATCTTTTGCTTGTGTAAGACTCCATTTCGTTCATCTACAAGCTGAAGAAATAAAGCTGGAGTATTCAAGTAGATCATCAAAGATATTCTCAAGAATACTGGACTTCATTCTTATCATTTTTCTTTATTTTTGCTTGTAGGGAACATTGTAACCAATTCACGTGTGACGCCATCTTGGAGGGAGATTGTTAGCCTCACTTTTAGTGAAGCTGGCGTCTTACACGTGAATTGGACTAGTTTTGGACACTGCGTGTCACGCAGGGGTCTTTTATGTTAACTAGGAATAGTTAGCTTTTTCTTCTTGTATAAATACCCCTCATGGCTCTCCATGAGGGGGTGGATGTTCATTTTTCTATTTTTCCTTTCAATCTAATATTCCATCTTTTAGTGTTCATCCCCTCTCTCTACTTTCTCTCACTAAAACTACACAATGATCCATCTAGTTTATTTTGATCAACCAAGACCTCCCGAAAAGGTGTTTTTGATCCTTGTCAATTGGTATCAAGAGCTAACCGGGGGTGTTATGTATTTGTGTTTGTTGGGTTTCGTGATATTTTTTCCTTTTTCTCGTGGACTGACTTAAAAGAAAAAATGGGCACGAATTTGTTTTTTCTTGTAACAGTGTCATAACAGTTTTTCTATTAAACAGTTTTATAACTGTTTCTTATTTTTTATATACCTTTGTTTGTTTTTATTGTATCCATTTTTTTTGGTTCATCTCTTTTGTGGTACGACTGTCACAAGGACGAAGAAACATCATCAAAGACTGAGTGTCGGCGTGTTTGCAAGATGATGCGTACAAGGTGTTTGATTTCATTGTGAACCGAACAAGTTACAAATTCTATGGGAACCGATCGAGTATATCTTTGAAAGGAACCGAACTAGTTGAAGTCACAAGGGCCGATCTAGTCATTCTCAACTACAACCGGTCGAGTTCAAAACCCTGAGGACCGAACCAATGTCAAGTAGTGTCAACCGAACAAGCAAACTCTTCTACAATCGATCGAGTAGAACCGAAAGAGAAGAACCGAACGAGTTCATTTCAATATGAGCCGAACGAGCTCAGTCGTTGACAACCGAACGAGCTTAATCTTTAAGCAATCGAACGAGTTGCTTTTTAGTTAGCACCGAACGAGTGAAAATCATTTGAAGACCGAACGAGTGAAAATCCTTAGAAGGCCGAACGAGTGTACAACCTTCATGGACCGAACGAGTTTAATCATGGGTGAACCGAACGAGTGATGTCATTTGAGACCCGAACTAAACCCAACCGTGTCAACTCGGTATTTACCGAGTTGACCGGGTCGTACACAAAAACACCCCATCTTTAAAATCCGTAAACAATGAAATATTCTCATATAATGTTTGGGTGCACCGTCATAACAACAAGTTCATTGTTATTCTAATTACACAATAGAAGTTGTTGCAATATATATCCTTAATATTCATTACTATGGACAAAAATCCCAAAATCTACGAAGATTTCCAGTAACAAACAATTTTTATTAATATATTCAATTCAATGATTAATCTAATAACTATTTGATTAAATACTAATGGTTGTCAAATCATCTTGCTTCTGCATGATACAACTACTTTACCTACACAATAATATGTACATATGAATCCTTTAATCCAACTCAAAAATTTCATCAATGTTCCTTCTTATCAAAAGATATGCATCCATTGAGACGTTTCTAAATGTAGTCAAAATGTGGTAAATTATAACCCATATGATCATAGCTAATAAACATATTATATCAAGGTGTACATTCATTTTCTTAAATCATTCAGGTGAAGGAAACCTGACATAATACTCCCACTAGCTTATTAGAAATACCCCAGTGAGTTATCTTAATAAAAATAAAATTCAAATCAAGTAAATGATTTAATAAAACTTAAGATTAACTCTAATCATACATAATTCATACTTGTATACTTGCCATTTGTACCACTTCATAAGATTTTTATAAATTCATACTCCTTTGATACTAACCGTCCTCGCAATAGTAATCATTCAAGGAAGAGTTTAAATTCTATTGCCATATTTCATCTATATGAACTCTAGTATGACAATAAACCATCTTTACATAATTAATGCGCATAGAAAGAATATTTTAATCAATCCAATATGCTTGGTAGATTAAAAATCCTATCTTAATACATGCATTAAATATGATACAACATGTCCATTATGAGTTAGATACTAGAACATTACCACTTGGTTTTTCTCTCTTTTGAGGAACTCATTATACTTCATAGTCTAAACTGTTTAGTTAAAGATCAATCAATTCAAAATTGATAGCTTGTGACAGCATCTTAACCTTCATAGCTGGGTCCTTGTGTCAATTCAAAGTTCAACAATGTACATATAATGGTTCCACCAAGATACCGATTCAAAAATTAATAACGCATCTTTAACAGGTTCAACATGAACCTCTACTCATATTCCCATGTTTGGAATATACAAATTATAAACCAAAAAAGGTTTTTGGCTGAAATAGAGCTATGGCTATTGCTTATAAACCAAAATTAAAATTTGTGTTTTTGTAAACTTGTTTGGTAAATAGGCTAAAGCTGGGGTTATTTTTGCAAAATTACTAAAATGACATAATTAATTGAGTATTGGTATATGTTAGATATTATTTTTTGAGGTACTAGCAGACCCGCGCATAGCAGGCGAAGATTCCTAGCGACCGATAATTAACGAAATGCGATATATTGTAAATTATTACGTGTAACGTTCAAAAAAGAACGTGAAAAATCAAAATGTAATTAGCACCATGTTATAACATGCGATAATTCAACTTGACGAAGCAAATTCTGTACTTAGTAACCAAAAACATATAAAAACATTTAACGAAACTGAAAATAAAATATTGTTGAAATTAGTAGACATAAAGACCATATTAACTATCAATAAATACGAGTACGCAGCGGAATATAAACACGTATAGGATGCTTCATATAGTCATATAATTAACATAACAAGAAAGTAAAAAAAACGTGTACCTTTTAGCAATTCTTCAATCAAGAAACAATAAAGATCAAAGTATGATCTCTCTATGGATTTGTACACAATACGTTCTTAGCAATAGAGTATGCTAGTACTAATAGTGTTAAATAATCGCCTTTGGAAAACTTTGAATCATATCAACACAAGAAACTATGTTTCTTGTTTCCTTGCCGTCGAACAAAGCAAAACCGAACATCCCTATAAATGGTTTCGGTCGATCAAGCACAAAGAGAAAGAAAGAGAGATTTAGGGATATATCCAACTAATGAATCCTTTTATATAATGCTATTTAACCTTCTCAATACTTGGTCAACAAGCAAAAGCCCACCTCCTTTGGGTTGGGTTTATTCGGCCGGTTAGAGCAAAAGGGAAGGGGCATAGCCCACTTTCCTTTTTCCCGATTTTCCTTTAAAGTCCTTATTGTTTAACATTTAATTAATTATAATCCAATATATTTAATTAACTATTACCAACGAATTACGTGTGCATCTCCATAGGCTCAAAACGAACCGTGTACAATATTATATATAAGTAAATTCCTTCCAGCTCCCACTAATATGACAAGTATAATAAATAATATAATAACATTTGGTTAGCGTCTAGCAACACGCCACGCTTCGGAAACCTTTTTGATTGTAGTATCACCAAAAATAAAAATTAAATATTAATCATTTACAATCCCTTTGTTTCACAAATGCCATGTTAAAATAGATATGGATCGTAGTCATTCTATTTTAATGATTCTGTTTCTCGTATTACATAATTAAATCAAGATTACCAATCTAATCGGGACAAATCCAGATTACCATTGGGTCTGGCCAGACACACATCTGATTAATTACACGAAAGGCCCATGTAGCATTTATTATATCAACCTGTTTGAACGAACAAATTATATCTTGACTACAAGTATCTTATCATATATTTTAGAATACTCATGAATATAGTCTTTATGGCTACCTTGTTACGGGTAGTGTTAGAAGTATATCAAAAAAGTACCATCCACAAAACTAACTTGTATCTCAAGTCTAAGGATTTAGTAACGTAAATCATTTACAAGTTTTACTTGATGACGATCCATAAAGCGAGTGACTTGCATTGGAGAAGTCCGACATGCAAATCTATTGAATATCGTGTGAGATAGAGAACCGTTCTTTAAATATTCTACGAATATAACCAAACACTCAAATATATCTTAATTCAATTATATTTTCATATAATTGATCGACATAAACTATTTAGAATAACATTTATTCACGGATAAAACACGCAAAAATAAGACCAATGATTATAATGAAAACGAATCATATCAAATACTTCAATTCATAAAATAACATTATTTAACAATATCATTTATCCAAATACTAAATAGATCAAATGCATGATAATTCTAGTTGACGAATCATGCCTCGAGATACGACTATCGTACTTGTTGACAAGACAATATAATTCAATAACTAGTTTTGATCTTTCGAATTTTGAGAATACATAATGTTAGAATTCAATAAGTAGGAAGTCTTGAATACTATGATGAATGTTTGTTCCACACTAATATCATATAAGTGTATGGTGACATCCAACTATTGACAACAATCGTCTTTCACAGCACCCAAAAGTTAAAAGCATTCTTAATCTTTTTAATGTATAATGCAACTACGCTCTCAGTTGAGCACAACTAGTTCCCAATGTTACATCATCAAAAATGAAATCATACCAGACTAGTATTTGAGTGTCATCTCAATTTGATTTATCATCTTTTATAACAAAACAACCCCATGCATTCAAAATACCGTAAACAAATGAATATTCTCTTAATAATGTTGGGCAACTTCATGAACTACAAGTTCAGATGTTTATTCCTAATAGCACAATAAATTGTTGCAATATAAATTCTTAAGATTTTCATTACTAAATTGGACAAGTCCATAATCTAAGAAATTCCATAACCAACATATTTTATTAATATATTCAAATTCAATGATACCTAATAACTTTTGATTAAATACCAATGTTTGTCAAATCATCTTGCATTTTGTATGATACAACTATTCCTAAAACACAAAATAAACAAATGAATCTTTTAGCCTGAATTAAGATTTCATTCATGTACTATCTTAATCAAAGATAAGCATCCATTAAGACTTCAAATGGTAATGTCAAATTGTGTTAGATTTATATACCCATAATGTACATATCAAAAAACATATTTATTTCCAAGGGTTTTACATTCAATTTCTTAAATCTTTCAGGTAAAGGAAACCTGACATAATACTCCACAGCTTTTAAAAATTACTCCGGATTATCTTAATTATAATTAACTTCAAATCAAGTAAAATGATTTACTAATAAACTTTAAGATTGTTCCTTCTAGATGCTTTACAAAAATCCATACATGGATTCTTGTCCATTAGTACACTTCATAATATATTTTATAAATCATAAACTCCTTTGATTACAACCGACCTCAGCAATAGTAATCATTCAAATGAATAGTTTAAATTCAAATGCCATAGTTTCATCTAAATGAACTCCTAGTATGAGCAATCACCAACTTTATATACTTAATGTGCATGTAAAGAAATTTAATACACAATCAATAGCATAGTATGATTAAAATCCATCTTAAGTACATGCATTAAATAGTGTATACAACAATGTCCATTTGATTTTGATACTAAACATTTACTACGTTATGTTTATTCTTCTCTTTGAGAAAGCTTCATTAAAAACTTCACAGTCTAAATGTATAAGTTAAAGATCAATCAAATATCAAATTGAATTATCTTGTGGACAACAACTTAACATTCATAGCTTAGTCTTTAGTCGAAATTCAAAATTCAACGAATGTAAATTAATGGTTACACCAGACCCGAATTCAAAATTTAAATAATGCATCTGTTAATAGGTTCACCATGATCCCAAGAAGCAAAATTCCTCATGTTTGTATAACATTTATCAATCAAGTATTTGAGGTATCCTTGCGGATCTATGAAAGATATTATATCATATGAGGTTTAAACCATTGAAATCCTCTATAAGATATTCACTAGTGTTTTTAAGAAGGTTATTTATAATTGTATTTTTTTTTAATCCATTAAAGATCTAAAAATGCTCTTACCCTTAACTTTTGTAATTTTAGACACTTCTATAATTACTTAGCATGTAGAGGGACATTACAAGATACATTGACAGTTCCTGAGTTTAGTTTGTTAATATCATTCTTCATAAGACTTTTAACAAATTTAGAACTTCAATTTCTTAAGACTTAATGTGAGTCATCACATTCCATAATGATGATGTCTTATTAACCTTCTAGGTTGGAGTTTTATTGAGTATATTCAAGACATACTCAATTTTCAAACCTTGACTGATTTTGGAGGTAAAATATTTAAGTTATCTATATCAAATAATTCCAAAGAATTTGATTCAAAACTCCTAAGACAAACCATGAAAATATGGTATTCTACTTAGAAATTTTATGTGATGACAGTATCACAATCTTATAATAACTTAATATTCTTTAGTTACATACTAATCAATGTGTCATACCCAATTGAATAAGTAGTATTTAAAAAAAACCCGTCTGCATCGCAATAAGTATAATGCTTTTAACTAGTTCAAGAAGAACTCTATGTAAATATCTTTTCAAGAGATATAACATGTTAACTATACATTATTTTGCCTTTGAATAATTCAAAGACTTTTGTTCATGTCATAGCCAGAACATATAACTTACTTTATGTTATAAGTCTTTCAGCATTTAAAGGACTTCATGTTTATTAATTTACAATAAACATAAACATATTTAACTAAAGTAATTATGAACGTCAACTCTTGGCTTCAATAGTAATTTCAAGTTAATCAAGATTACTTTATTATTGGGACATTCCAATAGCATATGAAACCATTTTACTTGAAGTAGTCTTTAAATCGAGATTACTTCATTATTTTGGACATTCCAAAAACACATAAACATTTTACTTGAAGTAGTCTTTATTTCATATCTTGACATATGTTTCTTACCTTACGGTTAAGAGAACCTTTAATCATATTACCTTTAATCATATTGTTTTTGTCATGTGTTGTACCTTGCACACAATAAAGATTTCTCCCACTTGTGCATGGCACAACATCATACATGTAGCTAAACAACACGACGTTCGTTTGTTTATATGTACAATATGATAGTGTCACAGATACTAGCGTTACAAGTAGATTAGAACCATGTTGTTTACTAAGAAATAGGGCATGACATATCTTTAAAAACCTATGATTAGGTCTATAGTTAACAAACTATATATTATCTCAAGGACAAGCGTAGATATAATCTGGATACTACCAATATAATAAACACTTGTAAGTAGTACTCCCACGAATTAGACAATATTGCAATAAATGTCTTGTTCAGAAATAAATCACGATGCTCCCACTGGATTTGACAACATTGCAAGTGTTCCATAACCAGTGAAAACAAATAGTGATCTATTATTATTCCCAACTTTCTTTAAATCTTGATTAGAAACAATTTACTTGGCATTATCAAAAGTTCTACTTAGTACGATGAGGGACTTCATCATTGCTATTTATTAACTTAGAAATTGGCATAGACGCAATTGTCTCCTTAATTTTGATAAGACAAACAACAATAAACAATATAATGGTTTGCCTTTACCACTTTTTGCGGTAGTATTGGTATTTCTAATCAAAAACTTATAAGCATCTTACATTTAGATGTTATCATTTGATAGCTTTAAGAAACATATTCAATAGTTAATCTGAATGTATAATATTTTCAAAGAACTCACCACCGATAAAGGTGGATGAAATAATATATGAAAAATATAAGTCATGCCATCTACTTAACATTTAAGTATTCTATGAGTTTGATTACATTCGGACAAATGACCTACGTTCCTATTATAACCTTTCCAGAGCAAGAAAAATATTAGGAATGAGTCTCCATGTTCCTTACAAGGAAAGGAGTCTCGGTTTGACTTCTTTGAAAAAGAAACAAACCATTGTTTACAGTTTTAACATGTGCAGAAAATACTATTAATAGAATCGCAAAATTCAATTTTAGTATTTTCGATAATACTTTCTTTAAAGAAAATTAAATACCCATGCTTATAAAATAAACAATTAATTTTCGATAAAGCTAGGATCCACCTTGACATAACCACCACCGCATCAGTTGATCTGCTAGTGATGATGGTAATTCAAGGGGAAATTAACGTTTAATAATTGCATCCAATACAACTCCTACATTATGGGACTCTACTTTATGTACATCACATGTTTGAACAATCCAAACGGTGAAAAAGGAGCATGTTTTATCCCATCATAAGCCACAGTTAAGGTCTCACGCAATCTTAACGTGATTAAGTTGGTCCAACAAAAACTGATGATTGTATAGCACTTAATAACGTCTCACAAAAATGTGGTACTATAGTCACCCTTGGGTACAAAACCATGAATAGGTCTCACTAATCATGGAAGAGTAAGTGCAAGTGTTTTTTCTAGTTGGATGGCAAAAAGACTTAGGTTTTAAAGGGTATAAATTTTGACGTGTCAAAACCATGTACAAAGAGCATGCAACAATCTGTATCATGAATTTTATATAAAAACTATAATTTTAAAAAACACATTATTAACTAAAAATTCTAGACTAATCATGGAAGAATTTTAATACGATGTAAGCCGAATCCACTTTTTACTTTTTGCATTATATAGTCCATAATAAATCTTATTTCGATAATCATTAGTCATGTTTATATTTGTTTTTTCGAAAAACCTTGCATGGATGTAACAATACTAAAACAATTTATCAAAAGCAAACAATAAACATAAACAACTAAAACATATATCCAATTGAACACATTAATCACATACCACATGCAAAACCAATTGAACGAAACCTAAAATCTCTGTGATTTTAAATTAAACTAAAGACACATATATAAAACTGTCAAAACAATTAAATTCCCACTTCAGTCACTCAGATATAGCTAGAGTCTCTCGAGAGCCTAAGCTCAAAACTACAAGGGGAGTTGTAGATCTACGGAGTACGTGGACACCAACACACAAAAATTTCAATTTTTTTGATAGCTGGATAATTTATTATGAATTTTTACTAACAGGTGTCATCATAACCCACTTACGAAAAACGATAAATTCAACTTAATACACATCACGATCTCCGATTTTTTTAATCACAATAATTGATGTTTAGACACTTTAACAATTATTTAAAATCATAATCATATTCCATTATCCATGGTAAACTTGGCGAAGATTCACATGGAATCTCATCAAATTTACACGTTTAATAAAGCGAGACGATTCAATTAACAAATTAATAACATACCGAATATTAACATTTAAACTACGATATTCCATCAAATAAAAATTACAATACATCTAGGGTTTGTTAATTAATATTATTAACCCTATATTAGGTTTATAACACAAGAACATCAATAAAAATTTTAAGAGATAACATCAAAACCATAGCAATTTTATTTAACGTTCTGATAACAATTATGTAAATAAAGTCTATAATTACCGGCTTCTTGACGCCACAGTTGTAAATTTTTTAGACATAAAGACCATATTAACTATTAATAACTACGAGTACGCAGCTGAATATAAACACTATGATCTCTATATCATAAAAATTAACATCACAAAAAGTAAAAGAAAACGTTAGGGGATGTTCACGGGCGTTTCGGTTCGGTTAGATGTAGAAG
Organism: Tanacetum coccineum; assembly: GCA_026074375.1. NCBI lineage: Eukaryota > Viridiplantae > Streptophyta > Magnoliopsida > Asterales > Asteraceae > Tanacetum > Tanacetum coccineum. The sequence continues at coordinate 22,516 of BQNB010087223.1, forward strand.
AATTTAAAACTATATCCTTCGCGGGGCGGGGTAATGAATTTTACTATCCTGTCGCCGAACCGTACAGGCCGGTAACCGGACATACGGGTACCCGAAGTGAGCGGTTACCCGCGGTTCGGGTCACGGTTAACACGTTTTTGTGACGTTTAATAGAGTTTTAAACCGAATAACAAATAACAAATTCTAGAACATAAAATGTATTTCCTAGTAAAAATACTTGAACTTGAATTTAAAAAAGTCATATAAAACTTTAAGTATTTCGTTACAATAATTGCATTCATATCATATATAACTTTTAAAACAAAAAAATTACCTGATGTTAGAGATTACAATCACATTAATCAATTTTCACACAAAGATTTTTACAAATGTTTAACTTTACAGCGAAAAAAGTCGATATCCAATAAAGAATTAGCAATAATCGGTTAATACTTGACAATTATTTGAATATTAGTTAGAAAATAATCATGTATAATATGCCAACCGGTATTCGGTACTGTTAACCGCGGATATCTAACAGTAAAAATCCGTAACCGAACTATTATAAAGCGGCGGTGTTTTCCGTTTCGGTATTTACGTTTCGGTCTTTTCTCGTGTTTCGGGTTTTCAGGTTTCTGATTGAGTCGTTCGGCTCCGGTTCGTCCGTTTCAACGGTTTTTTTTTGAACACCCCTAGAAAACGTGTACCTTTTTAGCAATTCTCAAACAGAAACAATAAAGATCAAAGTAAGATCTCTCTAAACGGATTGTACACAATAAGTTTCCTTTAGCAATAGATTATGCTCGTACTAATAGTGTTAAACAATCAGCTTTGAAAAACCTTAAACAAATCAACACAAGAAACTATGTTTTCTTGTTTCCTAGCCGTCGAACAAGAAGCAAACCGAACACACCTATAAATTGTTTATCGGTCGGAGCAAAGCACAAAGAGAAAGAAAGAGAGATTTAGGGATATATCCAACTAATGAATCCTTAATCTCTATTTATAACCTTCTCAATACTTGGTCAACAAGCAAAAGCCCACCTCCTTTGGGTTGGGTTTATTCGGCCGGTTAGAGCAAAAGGGAAGGGGCATAGCCCACTTTCCTTTTTCCCGATTTTCCTTTAAAGTCCTTATTGTTTAACATTTAATTAATTATATCTAAATATATTTAATTAACTATTACCAACGAATTACGTGTGCATCTCCATAGGCTCAAAACGAGACCGGACATATATTATTTATATGTACATTCCTTCATAAAAAACCACTAAATAAGCCACGTGATGTACTATTAATAAGCTACACCACAAAAAGCTATAATAGTTTTTTTAATGAAGGGTTTGTTCTTTTCGTTTTGAAATAAGCATAAAAACTAATAAGCTATAAATAAGCCTATGTGAATAAGCTTGTAAAAAACTACAAACTGGTTTGAAAGACGTTTGAAGAAGAGGCAAAAAGTCTATGAGGAAATAAGAAAAAATACAAAACAAGCCACGTATAAGCTGTTTTAACCAAATAAGCTTCAATAAGCTTTAATAAGCAACCACAAATCACTAAACCCGCCTCGTGGCTCTTGATACCAAATGTCAGAACCAAGAAACACTTTCACTTCACCATGGTAAACACTAGATAAATAAGATAAGAGAAAAAGAAAGAAGAGTAGAGAGAAGTTTAAAGAGAGAAAGTAAAAAAGAAAATGAGATAGTTAATTCTAACAAATGTGTGTGTAACAAATGAGAACCAACACCCTCTCCACACTTGGAGAGGGGTATTTATACCTAGACTTTGGGCTGGCTTTCATTAAGCCTTATGGGCCGAGTAGGTTTGTTTCTTGGGCCGGGCTCGGGATAACTTGGGCTTAAGCCCGCAATGCATACAATATTAGATTAAATAACGAGCCTGATACCCGTTTCTAGCCTATTACAACGTATATTAAATAAAGACCGAAGCTTCCTCGTGACCGAGCTTCCTTGTTCGACTCAATATTTTGAGGCTAACAGTACTTAAGGTACTCTGGCATCTTCTTGACAACAATGATCAGAGGTCGACTAATCTTTACCTTCTTTAAGCCTTTAAGAGTTCTAAAATCTTGTGCTTCGTCCTCCTGTTCTTTCAAACGCCCCGAAATTAGGATAGGTGGAACAATTGGCTCCATATATGGGTTGACAATAGGTAAACCACGTGGAACCGACTCCTTCTTGACTTCTTTAACCTTTTCCATTTTCGCCTTGACCTTATTAACCGTATCATCTTCATTTGTCAGGATTGCTTGGGTTAATTTCTCCAGTTTCTTTATTGTAACATCTAGCATCTTTCAGTTCAAGTCTGTGTTCTCTCTAAATTTCCTCATCCATTCTTTATTTGCGACTTGCTTCTTATTTGATTCTTCTTAGTATTTGTTGATGGTTTCCTCCAAGAATCCTATATACTTAACATGTTCAACTACCTTGCCTTCTTCTTTGAGATGACACTCTTGGGTTAGATGTACCCCTTTACAAATCTTGCAACCTCCATGTATAGCATGAATACTCTCTTTAAGCTTTTGCATATCACATCCAAGGCTATCAAGTCTGTTGGTGATAACAGCAATGTCATCTGAGTTATGGCTGATCCTTTGCCAAGTGGTTGCTCTATCATACCAATTTTGTGAATGGTATGCCATGTTATGTATTGATTTAAAGGCTCGAGCTGGTGTCATCATAGGGATTAACCCCTGAGATTCGAGCATTTGGCGGGAAGGAATGTCTAAACCTCTGTAGAAAATCTGAACCTTCTGTTGGTTGTTCAGATCGTGTTGCGGACATCTAAATAGTAGATCATTGTACATTTCCCAAGATTGATACAATGTCTCGTCCATCTTTTGTTTGAAATTGTGAATCTCTTCTAGTCTCTTGGCAGTCTCTAAAATGGACAATATTTCTGAATGAATGATTCCTCTAGAAGATCCCATGTATTGATTGACCCTACAGGAAACATGATCTTCCATCTTCTAGCTGCCCATGTGAGTGTAATAGGAAACACTCTAGGCATTATTGCATCATGAGTAACGCCAGGAATGTGGAAAAGATCCATGATCTCTAATACCCTTTGCACATGTTCGTTTGCATCTTCATCTTCAGTGCCCGCGAAAAGGTTGAGTCTTACTTCCTGTTAGAAATTCAGTTTTTAGTAAAGTGACGATCATTATCGATCTCACGAGCCTTGTAATAGTTAGATGATATCAAGTGTGTAATAGTTAGTTCGTTAAGCTAGTTCATGAGTATAATCTATGTAATAGACCAAGGTCCAGCCCATGAAAGCCAACCATAAGGCCTATGGCCGGCCAAAAAGGACATATATAAACCCTCTCTACACATAGAGAGGGGGTGTGAGTGTGTGTTTTGTCTGAGAAATCCTCTCCTTCTTTATGCTTAAGTGAAATATTTATCCAAACACTCTCCACCATTCTCCTTTCTCATCTCTTCTCTATTTCGTATGGCGTGTGCTAGATTTATGTGAAAACCATATTCTTCAATTGATATCATTCGTCAAGGTTTCATCTTGGGTCAATTAGTTTTGGTTTTCGTGATTTAAAATTTGATTTTTTACTGTATATGCTTGTGTCAAAAGGTGTTTAAAAACAAAAAAAACAAAAAAGCCCATGTCTTGGTTTTGGTTTAATATATACTAGTCATCTTCTCTACCAATATTTGACTAAATTTTTTGATTGGTTAGTTTTGGAATACAATTCGTGGGTGTTTATTCTTTGGTTTGTGTAAGAAAGGATTGCGTTTTTGTCTCTACCGATTTCATACGCAAGCTTTTATGGGCCAAAAACAACTTTAAATTTTCGATTTTTAATGTGTTGTGTTTATAAAGTTTGTATTTTTATGGTTGTTTGATGTGTCCACAACAAAAGTATACAAAAATCTTGAACTCAAATTGTTAAAAAATATGTTTTTAAGGCATGTTTTTGTTGCGTTTTGGGCTGTTTGGGACAGCAGGTATTTTGAGCGAAAAAGAGCATATATTTTGACTTTAAAACATGTTTTGATCATCAAGTTTGGATTTTTATGAAAGTTTAATGTGTTGGAAAGGTCTCGGTACAAAAATCTTGGATGAAAAAACGTTAAAAGTGTGTCTTTTAAGTGATTTAAAAGTTAGTTTTCTGGAAAAGTTTGAAGGAGGTGAAACATACTTTGAAGGAGGTGAAACATACCTTGAAGGAGGAGAAACATACCACTTTCCTCAGGTGAAACATACCACTTTCCTTGGGAGAAACATACCACTTTCCTCAGGTGAAACATACCACTTTCCTTGGGAGAAACATACCATTTTCCTCAGGTGAAACATACCACTTTCCTTGGGAGAAACATATCACTTTCCTTGGGAGAAACATATCACTTTCCTTGGATGAAACATACCACTTTCCTTGGGAGAAACATACCACTTTCCTAGGGAGAAACATACCACTTTCCTCAGGCGATTTATACGTGTTACTTTAGGCGATTTATACGTGTTGGCTTAAGCGAAATATACGTCTCATTTTAGGTGATTTATACTATTTATATTAGGCGATTTATACGTCTCATTTCAAGCGATTTATACCACTTATTTTGGGTGAAATATATTGTTCTTGATCCCACGACTTATACCGTTGAGTTCCCCGCGAAATATTCTTCCTAAAAAAATTGTTTTTCTAGTAAACTTTATAGCTTATTTTTACGTCAAATTTAAATTTTGGTACTACTATGAAAAAATTGGGCTAAAATTCAACTTTTTGGGAGGAAATTTAAATTTTTACGGTTAAAAATTGACGGCAAAATTTTAAATTTTCAAATTTTTTTTCCTACATTTAGAATTGGATTCATAAGAGAATATCAAATTTTAGCGAAATAAATTTCGAAATTAGTTTTTGGAGGAAATATTCAAGGGTTAACTGTTCGAACCACACAACACTTCATAATCATCGAAAAGATCCACAAATCAAGTTCACCCTTCGAAATTCAATGCAATCATCAAGTTCAAATTCAGAAGAGGGAGAATTGCAACATATGCAAATGGAAGAAAGGGTACTACATCAAAAATGCTTGGCATTATTTGAAAAGCTCAAGAAACATCTTGGATTTCTCCATACGTCTTTTAACTTCATAAACCCAAGACTATTTGAAGTTGCATTTTGTATATTCTTCCATGAAGAGCATCGGACTTTCAGAGAGAAGATGTACCAAAATTTGAATCAATTACAATGGCAACTTGAAAGAGACAGTTGTCATGGGCATAATTCTAAGACTTGTCTTGGGCATGATTCGAAGACGTGTCTTGTTATACCCAGAACACAGTTCAAGGAATTTTTTGATTCAAAATAGGTGAATGCTTCAGATTTTCAAAACAAATGCTGGCAAAAGAACTTCATAGACGGAACGAAATGGGAACCTGAAAATTTCAGACGTACTTTACTCCAATATTTGGAAGAACTTGACAAGCTTATTGATGAAA
>BQNB010087224.1:3236-24491 GCA_026074375.1 Tanacetum coccineum
CGAATTTCCCGAGCTCCCTGTAGTTCTATCTCAAACAAAACACGCATTTGAACATGTAATCCATGGACTTATGTTTTAACATCAGGGCCAACTTGCTTGAACCCACCTTTTGTTTGAACCTCCATATTTTTAAACACCTTTCTCATTGAATTTTCAATGTTAAATCTAGTATTAGTACTGGTCATTCTTCTTTAATCTTGCTAAAAACCTTATTGATGTGCTTTAACCAGCTTAACTAACAAGTGTCACAAGTCGAGTGCTACAAACCTTGCTTCTTTAAATCTTGATCTACTCACCTTTAGATAATCATAAATCTTCGATCTTTCCATCGCAAGTCTACAAAACCTATATTTAGAACAATCACTTTCCTTGAACCCTTAAGAAACACCTAAACCATGCTTGTCTTTCAAGTTATAAGCACGAGTTGATCTTCAACAAACTCACAGAAACATTCAAAACATGATTTACCAAGCCCCCAAAAAACCAACAAACCCTTGAAAAATTTTAACCTTTAAGATTAATTTTCACCAAGAAACTACAAACGTTTCCGAAGCTTTTAAACCTTTTGTCAAAACTCTTTGTAACCAAAATCTTGATCTCCAAATAAACCCTTAGAATTGACTTTCTTGCACCTCAAGAAACCCTTGTAAAAATTGAAACTTGTACCTCAAGTTTCCCTTTTATCGGCCTAAGCTTCAGACATGTCTTATATCAACAAAACGATAGACAAACGGTAACCGAAAAACACCATAAAACCCATATTTTCCAGCCAACTTCGACATGTTATATCTCCCTACTAGATGCTCCGATGCAACATCACGCTTGTGAGAACATGGATCTATGTGCCTTAAACCTACAATTCAAATTTCATTGAAATCCAACGGTTAACGAACATGTGGTGCCAATTACCACAGATGCGCGTAAAACGACAAACAAAACACAGTTTATTTTTTTTTTCTCTTGTTTTGGCTCTCCCCTCCTTGTGTGATTCTTTGATCTCGAAGAAGGCTCTAATACCAATTGTTGGATAAAACCTATAAAAAAAAAAACTTAAAAGCTTAGCGCTGAATTAATCTAAGAACTTACCAAAAAAGTCAAGACCACAAGATAATTCTCTATGCAATTAGAATTACATAGTATCTTTGCTTGTCTTTCATATCAAGAAATCATAGTTTAAATCTAACCTTAAGTCTATTTAACCAAGTAAAATTAAATCTTTATACATTGACTAATTACACTTTAACACAAAAATAATTGCTACTATATCATAACAAAACTAAACGAAATCTTAAAATAACTGAAAATGTAAACCGAGCTTCCATTCCGGGCTAATATCAAGCTTGATAACTAGATATATAACTATCATACTTGTTACTTACGAAACAAGCACGAAACCAAGTATTGGCTATTATCGAGTAGAAAATTCATACGCTTATGTGCCAACATGAATCGTGCATACGTTCGAGAGCTGAGATATACATGAAAAGTTTGGACTTCCTTTACTGAATATTTATAAATAAATGATACCAATCTGAAAATGCACTTGTATAATAATTTCAACATAAAAACGCCAAGTATTGAAAAATTGATACTCCGTAAGTACAACACAAGAGCTGAAAATGCATTATAATAAATAGTACATAAACACGCTAAGTAGAAGTTAAAGCAAATATAAAGCACAGGTTCAGCAGAAATTAATCACAACCTGTACAGTTTGATAATGCAAGCACGTACACAACATATATCATATAAACAAATATTCTTATACTATATATATATATGATATTACTATATTTATATATATACTATATAATTATATTTATTATTATATATTTATTAATTTATATATAACAACCCTTTTTGACATTTTTCCCACATAACATTCCTTAATTTTTTTAAAGGAAACTTGGTTCATCATCCACTTCCATTATCGGTATTATCACCAGCATCTCCTCCGCTACCACCACCTTGCGAATTATAGTTCTGTCTTGGTATATTATGGTGGTTGTCTACATAGCTATCAGGTTTAACAACGGCATCCTTCTGTACCCTTCCTTGAACCGCCATGCAAGAGCAAAGCAACATAGTTACCAAAATAAAAACCATTAGCTTCATTTTTTGTGTCTTTAGTACCTGCTCAATGATCAAACACAATTAGTATATGTTAGTATCAAAGCTGATTCTTAATATGAAATTGTCGTTTGTATAATGTATGCATATAGTAGATTAAGAGATATATATTACACCTAATACCTTTGAGTGTGTAGGGACTTACAAATGCACCTGAAGATTAAGATTCATGAAGAAGGTATTTATAAGGTCAGATGTGATCAAGTTATAGTGGTGGATTGCTAGATGGTGGTAAAATCTTTAATCATGTTTTTTTGTCTAGAAATAAAGGGGCAATAAGCAAGTGGTTTCTGATCATTACATTTTAATTTAGTGCATCTACTGTATAGTTAGTTTATGGGAACCAGTTTCTGCTGACCTCTCCTATTTCTTTAAAATGGTATATGAAAATGAAAAAACGAAAAAAAAACTTTTGAGTCTGTGTGGCGGTGGGTTCAAACCCCGTGGATTAGTCACTCTAAAGAGCGGAAAACATGGTTAAAAAAAATGAAAAAACTGCGTTTTATTAGTAAAAATAAATATAACGGGTTTGCTATTGTGTGTCTGCTAGACACATGAGAAAATGCATTTTCAATTAGTGTAACTTTACAAGGGTTTTCAATTAGTATCTCTTATAAAAAATCTAGAGCCTTGATACAAAAGTTTTGCTCATCTTTTGGTAAATTTAGTTTTTTTTGGGTAAAGATCTTTTGGTAAATTTAGTTACAGGAGAATGACATGTTATTTTGACCCAAAATCAGGACTTTAGCATTTCTAACTAACTCAACGGTATGATGCTCCAATACTCCATCATCTAGCTATATAGACCATATATGTGTTTTCTTTTTTGTAAAAGAATTTAACTATAATATATGTACAAAGGTGAATAATTCTTTGGCCATATTATGAACCATAATAGGAGAAGCAATAGAAATAGGGAACTTCCACTTAATTTGCAAGTGGGATTAAGACTCACAAAGTCAATTGAGCATTATGTTGTTCCTGTTTAAGTTGCTTCATGATATCATGCATGGGTGGCTTCTTATGATCTAAAACATAATCTAGTCGATCTGAGATTGGTATATATAAATTTTTTTTTTAAAAAGAAAAAGAATTAACTACTGGTAAATTAATTCAATACATATTCAGTAAAAAAAATGGAGTAAACTGACCTCTGGTTCTTAAACAATATATAATACTCATGATATCTTTTTACAAACAAAAAAGTTTTCGATACCCAATATTGGTACATCATGTATACTTTTTTTTATATAGATTTACACTAACTTGAAAATGCATGCATATTATGATAATTTCATGTATGTCCTACAGAATGATTTGTACGAATGGATATAAAGATATCTCATCGTTGGTATATATGATCTGTCCATTTGGCTTATTCATCTGACCATAACACCAATAGCCTTCAGGGGATGAATCATTTGCTGGAATTTTATTATTATCTTTATTCATATGCGTGATCTTATCAAGTAGATAATAATACGGTTATTCAACTAAAGGGAAACAGAACATAATGTAACAGAAATGGCAACAAAACAATATGGTTTCCTACATAAGACATGCATATTTACATACTCGCATATTAACATAATGTTTTCTTTGTGAACTAATGAAGTTATTATTATGAGCAGCAATATATATGTAAACCGGATACAAGCAACATAAGGCACTGCTGCAAAATGTGAAATGGGCAAAGAGAAGATTCAAAGTGCAATACAGTGTGAGATAATGGGCTTTTAGTCAACATCCATTTGTCACCAAGACCATTTGTAATTTGACAAAACAAATTCAATTAAGTGACATAAAAATAAGTATTTAAAAGTGATACTAGTATAATATGTTATCTGGCTCAAGTAAGGCCCAGCCATTGTGCTTAGTCATTTTCATAGTTTCTGTAACCCACACGTTACCTGGGCTCACATCATTTAAATCTCCCCATACCCTGCAGGCTGATTCACTTTACAGCCTAAATATCGGCCCAACCATGCCAACCTAAGTGTTTAGGATCCCATATTTTTTGGCTTTGATTTCGGGCAGCTCATAAGTTCTTTAAATTAAGCACATATATACTATATTAATTAATTAGTGTAAAACTTCGTATGGGTAACTGAGTATGTTGATCAGCTATTTATACAATCAAAGGTACACGGAAAATCCTAATAGACTAGGTCTGTCTATACCACACGGCCGAGCTCATCAATAGTCTAAGTTTGAAACTGCTCATGCATACACTAAAAGGTGATACTTTTTTCTTTCAGGAAAGCACAATAAACCAATAAGCTCCTAAATATGTATGCAGTCCGAACACTTCCACATATTTCAAACTAGGACATTAGTCCAATCAAACCACATATTACCTTCATTTATTGTTGAATTTGAACAAAAAGATTTAGGGACGGAACAATTATCCTACATTGAACCTTTACATACAGTCCATTGAATACTATTTTCTGTTAATCAACGGTCAAAGTACAGAGTGGAGTAGATGAAATTAAGAGGCATGGGTTAAAGGTTCTTGGCAATGTGTGATCAAGACTTTTATTTGGTTTATGAGATATTGTAAAATATACATGTTAGATAGAGGCGCTTTCAATCAATCATCTGAAATACTTGTTCGTACATTTCGTATCAATGTATATATATAAGTATACAAACCCCATCACACCAATATCTTACTACACAATTCTTAAAAAAATAGCATAGAACCAGCAGCATACTAACTTCATACCTATCTCTCTCTACTTACAATCAATAAAATCTAGCTCTAAGAGCGTCCATATATATAACTATATTACTTAAATATGATGAAAGGAAACATTTTGAAAGCGTGTAGAAAGATGAACAATGGAGTATTACCTTCATCTGCGGAGTGCGACAAGTGCTGGCAATGGGCATTCAGATGGGTATCATCTTTCATCCATGAAAGAAAGACGGAAGCTTGTATTCCGAGCGATGTCCCAAAGGGTCATCTGGTGGTCTATGTAGGCGAAAACCAGAGAAGGTTTGTGATCAAGGTTAAGTTACTAAAGCACCCATTATTCAGTGCGTTGTTGGATGAAGCTCGAGAAGAGTATGAGTTTGTGGCTGATTCAAGATTCTATATACCATGCAATGAGGAGATCTTTCTGGATGTACTGCAGTGTGCTACGAATGCACGAGATCGAAGATTCGTGGTGTGTTTTTGACTCTTGTTGGATTGTTCCTGCAAGATTGTGTAACTTGGTGTAAAAAGATGATTTATTATGAATTCAATTAGCTATGATTACCAACTTTGATGCAAGAAAAATTGAACCTTACTTAATTTCCCCTGCTACTCTAGTACTCTAGTAGACCTTCTCCGTGGTGATACAAGTCTTGAATTTAAATCTTGTTTGTTAGATATGGCTAATTACCAATGATGTGTCATAGGAGGATAAAAAATTTGGAAATTTTTCTACATATTGTATTATTGCATAAAAAAAAGGTTTTAAGTTTATATATGTCTATGACAGAGGAAGCGTCACATTTCATTTAGAAACCAATTAAGTTGCAACAGTAATTGAGAGTTTCAGCTTTGGTTGGATCAGCCTGCGACTGCAGCTTTACCTTCGCATGTAAATTCAATTAGCTCACTTCAAGCAGTCTGGCTAAGGATCCTCAGAGGGTGATTAAATGTCAGATATTTGGCGTTGTGGAATTGTGAAATTTATTTATTCTTTATTCTGCATCAAACTTGTTCATTTATTCTTGATTTTACATCAGACTAACTATATTCCCACATTTATTCTTTATTTATGCATAAAATTTGCTAGATTCCCTCATCTTATTGTTGACTTATGGCATCAAATTACTTGTGGGTGTGGAAGCATGCTATGGTTATGTTCGTCTGAGAACAAGCAATAGAATACTTGTGGTAAAAACTTGAATATGGGGAATTAGGAACATTCGGGTGGTTTCAAACTCAGTGCAGGAAAAGGAATAAAGTTTTAATATTCACTGACTAAACAAGGTCGATGATTACCTTTGTGGACTCAAAGATTGCGGAAGAGCCACCAAAGTCGGCATCTAATTACTTTCCTACTAATAATGTGCTGAGGGCGGCATCCTGGATCCTATTGGCTCTATCATTATGATCTTAGACTCCTAGTGCCAAAGCACTGGCAACACATTTAAATACAAAGCTGTTAGGTTGCAACATTATGGATAATTAAACTCACCCTAATCAAGTTAATTTGGGATAATTGGGTATATAATGTGTGGCGCCATCCTTCCATAGGTTTTCTTATTATAAACTAGCAATTTTGGTAATATACGGAGGATAGACTTGAAAATAAAAGGATGGAAATCGCCCGTACACTATATATGCTTCAGACCAAAAATGATTGATTTTGACGATCACGATTTATTCTGCACATAAAAAGTGTCATATTACACATCAAAAACAAACTCTACAATTTCACACCAGAAGGATTATAACATAACATCTGTTACAAACTGTCTTGTGAGTGCTTAAAATGAATCTGAACATTTGTTTATTCGTGCGGAAACAGATATGTCCATATAACACAACTAATGTGTTGCATACATACATTAAGTTCCATTTGCCTATAGCATACATACATTAAGTTCCATTTTTTTTTTGCCTATAGCAATGAATGGTCTAATAGTTATTAACTGGTACAAGATTGTGCTCAAATTGGAGGACACACTAATAACACTTATGAGTTATGAGGCATATGGTACACAAGTTGTTGGATCGAATTATCTAACCTTTCTAATCAAAATATACCAAAGTAATAGTTTTTCTATTAATCAAATTTCTGTCATCATCTTTTACAAGTATATAATCGAGTTCTATATATAAGAAATGAAAGGGTGCGTTCTAAAGGTTGTGTCGGTTGATGAACCGATGCATCCCTTGGTGAAATAACTGTAAAACGGTTATGTAACCGTTTTTCTATAACTGTCATATTTGACAGCGGGTATGATTACCCATTGGGTTGGGTTTGACCCGATTTGACCCAATATTCTCCCTCCTAATCATAAGCGTTGTGGCTTAGATCTTTTAGTCCTATGAGCTGTCTCATGGTTAAGAATTTGATCTTCGGGAGTGCCTTTGTGAGTATGTCTGCTTTCTGGTATTCTCCACTTACGAATTCGACTTGTATGTCTTCTCTTTCGACGCATTCTCTAATGAAGTGATACTTCGTGTCGATGTGTTTGCTTCTTCCATGAAATACTGGATTCTTCATAAGTGCTATTGCAGACTTGTTGTCAACTTGTATTGTAATCTTCTCTTCTTGAGTGTGTGTAAGCTTGCTTAGTAATCTTTTTAACCATAATGCTTGTGTTGCTGCTGCTGTTGCTGCGATGAATTCTGATTCACATGATGATAATGCTACAGTGGCTTGTTTTTGTGTACTCCAGCTGATTGGTGATTCTCCATAGTAGAATATTATGCCGGTAGTTCCTTTTCCTTCTTGAGTGTTGACTCCGTAGCTACTGTCGCTGTATCCATGTATCTTGTTTCCTCCGTTATGCTTGTAGGTGATTCCATGATCCTTTGTTCCTTTTACATAGCGTAGTACTTGCCTTATAGCTTTCATATGTTGCTCTCTTGGTTCTTGCATAAAACGACTAAGTAATCCTACAGAATAACTTAAGTCGGGTCTCGTGTGAAGCAGATATCTTAAGCATCCAATCAAGCTTCGATATTCGGTTGAGTTGACCATTGTTCCTTCTGTAATCTTTGTTAATCTTGTGCCTGGGTCCATTGGTATCAATGTCTCGTTGCAGTCTATCATTCCAGCTTCCTTTAAGATTTTGCTTGCGTATGCTGATTGCTTTATCGATATGTCACCATTGGTCTGTGTGACTTCTATGCCTAAATAGTAGGCTAATAATCCTAGATCGCTCATTTCGAATTTTTCTTCCATTTGAGCTTTGAACTTGTCAATTTCCTTCTTTGGTGTGCCGGTAATGATTAGATCATCTACATAGACTCCTATTAGCAGTATCGAGTCTTTTGATTTCTTAGTGTAGATGGCTTGCTCCAGTGCGCATTTCTTGAAATCTAATGACTTCAATGTGTTGTCTAATTTTATGTTCCAAGCACGTGGTGCTTGTCTTAGTCCGTATAGAGCTTTTATAAGTCTATAGACTTTTCCATTGTCTTGTCTCTTTATGAATCCTTCGGGTTGTGTGACGTATACTTCTTCTTTTAAATCTCCATGTAGAAATGCAGATTTTACGTCAAGGTGATGTACTTCCCATTTATTGTTAGCAGCTATGGCCAGCTTATGGCGAGGAGTTAGACGGATTGTTTCCTTTCTTGCTCTGGTGCGAAGACATCTTCAAAAGTCTCATGTCATGCTCTTGTATGTAGCCCTTTTGCTACTAATCTAGCTTTGTGTTTGATTATATTTCCTATTAGCATCTCTCTTGTCTTGAATACCCATTTTAAAGCCTATGGCTTTTTGTCTTTGGGTAAAGTATATAAATTCCTTGTATTGTTTCTATTGATGGAATCTAACTTCGACCTTCATTGCTTCAAATCGTTTTTGATAGCTTGGATGCTTCCTTGTAGTTTCTTGGGTTCATCTGCAATAATAGTAATTCCTCGGTGTTATTCGTATAAGTCCTTTATTGTTCTAAATACCTCTTAAGGGGTGTGTGATCAAAGTGTGATGGGGAATCTTTGATTTGACTTTGAATCCATGGTCACATTGCATTAGTATGGAATTATGATTGTGTTTGAGGTGTTAGGTGTGACTTGGGAATTTACTTCTGCATGATCGTGTTGATGGTGATTGTGAGGTGTTTGAGAGGTCCTGTGAGGGTAGAGTCTCTTGTTGGTGGATGCGTAGTCATCATCACATTATTGCGGGAAAATTTCTATTATCGTCTTCATTTGGTTGAGGTTATACTTTGATCAGGGATGTCATTTGTGCCTTCAGGGCTCTTCCCCTTTATTGGGAGTTTGTCCATTCAGGTTCGTTAATTGGTGTGGGCTCACCTAATATATTCCTTCAACATTCACATGTTTCATTCTCCTTGAACTTCACATCTCTAATAACACATACCCTTTGTGTGTTTGGGATCAAATAAGCGATAAGCTTCGATCCTTGTTCGTTTCCTATATTTATACCCATTTTAATGTCTTTCTATCATCTAAATTAGTCAGATGTTTGTGATCGGTACCTTTGCGTATGCTATGCAGCCGAATAATTATTAGATTTTCTAAGTTTGGATTTCTTTGTTTTAATTGCCTTCGTATGGTGTGATGTCCCTTATAGTTGCTTTCGTAGGAACACTATTTAGGATGTATATTGCGTGTCTAACAGCTTCAGCCCAAAAATTTTGTGGCATGTTATGCTTTCATCAATATAATTAGTGGATGGACCATGATTGTCCTATTCCTTCTTTCATGAACTTACTACCCCCATTTTGTGGTGGCGAGTAAGGTGCAGTAAAAGTTGTGTGCTATGCCGTTTGTCTTACATTATTTGGTGTGAATTGTTTTGATTTTTGTTTTGTGAATTCCTCATCCTCGATACTATCTTATTCTTTCAACATTTTTATGTTGTCTATTAATTCATTTTCAGTTAGAATTTATTAAATTTCCTTGAAAGTATAAATTGCTTGATCTTTCGTACTTAAGGAAATATGACCCCACATATATCTTGAGTAGTCGTCTACTACAAAGAATATGTATTTCTTTCCGGGAAGGTTTGTTGGTGGTGTGATTGGATCCAACATAATCTCATTATACCAAATCTAAAGGTGATATGGGATCTCCAGCTTTTGCTTTATTTGGGAATGGCGCTACTTGCTATGTTTTAACCAATAAACAAACATCACAAATTTTGTGTTGTATGTTTAATGGCAGGTTATTCCTTGGACTAAATCTCTTTGAGCCATTGTTTTTAGTGACTTGAAGTTCGAGAATGTCTAGTCTTGCATGCCATAACCTTGTATCTTTTCAAGTTTGCTAGTAAGCAAACAGGTGTACCTATCCTTATGATTGCCTATATAGTCGATTTTTTCTGTTCGTTGTGAACTTTTCATGTAGTTTTGGTTGTCCATGTAATACAAGTCGTAAATTGTCGTTCTCCTATTAAACTTTGCAAACCAATTTCAGTGGAATTGTCCAAGCTCAAATAAGTGTTTTTCAAGGTCAGGAATGTAATATTAAATGTCGATATGATTTCTTTGTTTTTTCTCATCTCGCATTTATTTGATTGAACCTTTTTTTCCTTAATCATTTCTATATATGGAAATCATCTCCGAATCTTACTTTTTACACTAACCTTCTCATCTAATTCTTAAAATGTTCCTTTTTCTTTATTCCTAGTCAAATTTATGATTACTTAGCTACATTGTTAAAATACCATAGACGTTTTTCATATTCGTTCTTGTATTCTAAATTTTCTTCATGTAGCGTGACCATTCTTGCTCTTTTAAACTCCAATTATGGGCCATTAAATAAGGTAGGTTCCAAAGGTCTATCTTCAACGAGAATTAGATTGCTCGTTTGGTATTGTCTTTTTTAAGTGACAGTTGGTGCAATGTGGCCATGATTTTCTTGCATCTTTATAGCATTTTACTTTGCTTATATCATTAGTTGAATTTCTTGAAGTTTATTTTTTAAAAATTTTAACTCCTATGAGAGGGTTTCTCCATCTTTCATCTCTTACTTAAAGTTCTCATGTATTTCTTCCTTGTCTGTGAAATTTTATGCCTTCCTACGTTCACGTCCTCTAAAATATTGTCCTTTTTTATTCTCATGTAGTTGTGTAACATCAATTTTTCTTGATTATCCATTTGTTGTGCATTTCTTTATACTTAATCATTTCTTCATAAAGTTTGTGTCTACCATTGCTTCTTCTAAAGTTTCATTTCATCTTAGATCTAGGAGTATTGTTCTATTGACGCTAAAACTATTTGCAGATAACCTATCGGGTTACGGCGTTTAATAGTTTACAGTACTAAGTGTTATTCATCTTCCATTGTATGCCTAGGACTAGCTGCTCTTGTTATACTAAAGTTGTTTGTTGTTGTGGTGAAGGTAATCGATGGTCTCGTCTTCCTTTCATGTGTAGCAACTCAAATTCGGATCTTGAGTTGTTTGCAATTGGCTTGTTGGGACTCTTTCTTCTCTATGGGTCTAGTTTTTAAGGCATCCCATATGGCTTTTGCGGTTTTTTGTTTTGTGATCCTTGAAGTTGTTGTTCTTCTTGCAAGGCTTGATAAAGGACTGCGATGCAGTGTTGTCTTTTTTTTTGTTTGTTTGGTTTTTTCATTTTGTTTAACATTCCCATAAAACCTAACTCAACTCTTCACAATAGCAACTCCAATCCACTATATACCAACTTTTAAAACCCTAATTCCCAAATCACATCATGATACAATACTACAAAACCCCCCCCCCCCCCCCCCCCCCCCCACCCCCCCCCCCCCCCACCAACAAAAAAAACCCCCCCCCCCCCCCCCCAACCCCCCCCCCCCCCCCCCCAAACAAATAAAAAAATAATATATATATATATTCCCCCCTCTATTTTACTCCCTACTTCACTTCTTTCGAAGTGATCTCCACTTTTTTGTCTTATCTCTAGGATACTAAATAAAATCTCCCAAAAAAAATTCCGAACACTTATGTGTCGAATTCTGTGGTGAGGTAACTCTTGCCTTTGTGTGCCTTAAAGGCTATTTAATCTTAGCTTGGGACTAGTTTTTTTCTTCCAAAAAACTATTACTTGGGGATGTTATATTCTAAAAAACAAATAACACTTAAGGTTTATTTATCCTTAAAAAATTTTTTTCTATAAAATATAGTAGGTTAGAAAAAATTCCTAGGCTAATATTTTTCAATCTTCGGGTTTTAAAGAAAAAGGTACTAAATCTAGAATTAAGGGGTACTTATGTAAAAAAGCCTAAACCTATATTTTATATTATATATCTAAAAAGTTGTATATAAAAAATGAAAAAGTGGAGGGGTTGGTTTTGTAAAAACCTCCTAGGGGGTTATTATAACCCTTGTGTGTCCCTTTGTTTTGGTCCGCCTCTTTTGTCTGTGTGTGGGAGTTCGTATCCTCTTGTGGGGTTCGTCTCTTGAGGCTTTGGTCTTTACTTTCTTCTTCTCTGGTGGATTCGTCGCGTGCCGATTGAAGATGGGATTATGATCGGTCTTGCATCCTTGTGTTTCTTAACACGGGTTCTCCAATTGGTTGGTGCGAAAAGTTTTTAGGGTTTCGGATATTTTGGGGGATCTTGTTGAAAAAAACCGGCCCGTTTTTTTGGATTTAGTTTGTGATTATGGGGTTTTTATTTGGATAACCACGAATCAACTAATGATTTCTTGAAGCGGGTTCGATTTATCGATTCTTCAAAAGGTGTGTTTGTTCCTTTTGATGCTTTTGATTCTTTCGTCCGTTTCTTGTGATGACCTTTCGTTATCCAAAATTTGTGGTTAATATCTTTGTTTCGAATCTGAAAAAAAAAATGCCAGCCATAACCCTTTGTTTTTCGGGGGTTATGATTTTTTCAATTATTGTTTTGGGTTGAAAACCCCTTTGTTTGCTAGTGATTTTCGATCACTTTGGTGGCGACTTGATGGATTTGGCCCAATCAAGAAAAGGCAGGTTATATACTAAACACGAAAGTGATAGTTTTTTTTTGTGTTCTTGTTTCGTTGTAAACTGTTTTCTGGAAATAATTGCTGCGTTTTTTTCTTGATTCGAAATGAACACAACAGGTATATGATGATTTTGGTTTAATCAACCAAAGGCTCTGATGCCAAATGTTGGATCGAATTATCTAACATTTCTAATCAAAATATACCAAAGTAATAGTTTTTCTATTAATCAAATTTCTGTCATCATCTTTTACAAGTATATAATCGAGTTCTATATATAAGAAATGAAAGGGTGCGTTCTAAAGGTTGTGTCGGTTGATGAACCGATGTATCCCTTGGTGAAATAACTGTAAAACGGTTATGTAACCGTTTTTCTATAACTGTCATATTTGACAGCGGGTATGATTACCCATTGGGTTGGGTTTGACCCGATTTGACCCAATACAAGTGTGGCCTTTGTTTTCTCAGATGGGAAGTGTTTCACTTAGGTACACCGTACACTCTATAAATTATTGCTAACTAATTTTGTCTCACTTCATTATTGCTCATACTACCCGGTTCTTTATGTATTTTCATAAACAAGGACCTGTATATCTATGTGGTCCTTGGCAAAGAAAAATCGCAGCATTACTTCAATATGGTACATACCAAAGCATATTAATATCCTAGTCGAACGACCCATGTGTGCTATTTATGATACGGTTCATGTGAATATGATACGAAAAGAAAAGAGATCCCAATTCTTATCCCTCATACCTGAATGGTTATTTAGGTTGCAGCAAAATCCTGTTTAAGCTAACTCACCTCGACCTAATACGACTAGGGCGCAACAACTCACATGGGGTAGTAACTAATAACAACCTTCCAAACAGTTCATACGATTTCCAACAAACTGATTAGCATTTATTAATCCAAAATAAAACAATTAGTTGTACAAACTTGAACATGTCAACACTCTAAACTAGGGAAGATGAAGGATCTTAAAATTTATGAAACAACGAAGATACACTAATACGTAAAAAAGTTTTCACAAAAGTAACTTAGAATAGTAATAAACAACAGACTCATATGAATCTAATTAAACTAACAAATTGGAAGAGGAGCACCATTCCAGCCTTGAAGACACTCCAATAACGGATCGATCACTAGCCCCTTGCATACTGCTGTAAACACCTTATCGAACTCCTCTCCGGGTGAAGTAACATCCTCCCCAGTCAAGTAACCTGTTCCGAGCTCCTCCCTCACAAACCTATACAACGGGTATGACCTACAAGCCTTGATCCTGTTTGGGATTGCAAGCTCACCGGTTTCATAAGCATTTCTTACACTCTCAACCTCCTTAGGCAAAAGGGCAATCAACTCTTCTTCAAAAATACCAATCTTTTGGAAGATCGAAGTGCTTGCATCCTTTTCATTCTCGCCGTTATATAAAGCATGGTCAACAAGGACTTGTCGGAGCTTTTGCATTAACGGGTACGTGGCGAGGCACACGTCGTCGATGTATGCAAAGACATACTCGCGATCAACTACACGTAGTAAGTCCTTTTCGCAGAATCTTGAAGGGTGAAGCTCACCATTCACGCCTGTGGTTAGGACTTTCTTGGCTACCTGGCTCACGGTGTTCTTAACAGTGGCTTTCAAGTTTTCCTCCAAGTGTCGTAAGTCGATGGCTTGGCATAGAGCTACCAAATATGTTGAGGACATGAGCTTCAAGATGTCAACAGCTTCGGAAGTTTTACGGGCAGAAATTAAACCCAAAGAGTTTACATCTTGGTTGTGTTGTTCAGCACTTTGGACATGGTTAGTAACAGGGTTGGCAAGAAATTGGAGTTCAGAACAGTAAGATGCCATTGCAATTTCCGCACCTTTAAAACCATAATCCAAGCTAGGATTCCGTCCACCAGAAAGATTGGAAGGTAACCCATTGTTGTAGAAGTCATTAACGAGCTCGGAGAATTGGGCAAACATGAGTTTACCTATTGCAGCAATAGCCAAACGTGTGTTGTCCATGGAAACACCAATCGGGGTCCCTTGGAAGTTGCCACCGTGCAAGGCCTTGTTCCTTGAGACATCGATCAAAGGGTTGTCGTTCACCGAGTTAATCTCTCTTTCAATCATTTTAGTTGATGATCGGATGACCTCAATTTGTGGGCCTAACCATTGAGGTGATGTCCTAAGAGCGTAACGGTCCTGTTTAGGTTTCTGTAACGGGTCCATTTCATGGACCATTTGTGCTGCCTTAACATAATCACTTCCATCCAATATGTACTCCATGATCGCTGCAGCCTCAATCTGGCCAGGGTGGTGCTTTAGTTTGTGTGTCAAGTGGTCCGTGAACTCTGGCTTTCCTTGCATAACCTCGGCGAAAATGGCGGACAAGACTTCTGCTAACAATGAAAGTACATTGGCTTCGAACAGGACCATTGAGGCCATTCCTGATCCCACAGCAGTACCGTTAACAAGTGCTAGACCTTCTTTAGGCTGTAGCTCGAAGAATCCACCCTCAACACCAGCTAGGCTAAAAGCCTTTTCGGCATTAAGGATTTGTCCATCGGGACCGACAGCTTTCGAGTTGTGTCGGCCGGTCAGAAGTCCAGCAATGTACGACAACGGGACAAGGTCTCCGGACGCGGTGATTGTACCACGAAGAGGCAAACAAGGGGTAACATTGCTATTGAGGAACTTGGTGATTGCTTCCAAGATCTCGAAACGGATGCCAGAGTAACCCTGGAGTAGGGTGTTGATTCTCACAAGCATTGCGGCTCTTGTTGCCGAATGTGGAAGGGTATGACTTGATTCAGTGCCATTGCCAAAGATTCCGGAATTTAAGAATCTGTCAAAAAGAAATACGAATAAACATCAACTACGAAAATGTCATAAAGTTAACAACGTACATTTAATAACATTTTTTATTTCCGCTTTCAGTACAAAGGTCAATATCTTTTTTTTATAAGTCCGTAGTAGCACTTAAATTCCGGACTAGCACTACTATAATAATAGTCCTCTAGGTTACATCTAAACGAACGAATTAAGTAGAAGTTGGAAGGACATTGCAAATGGATGAAGTGTTAATTAACTAGCCGCAATAGTTGATACTATTTTAGGAAATCGTAACCATAGTTGGTGTTAATTTTATTATAGTAGGTAATAATAAAAAAATGTGGGTCTAGTTCTGAGCTGAACGGAACCAAATGTCATAAATGAAAACATGTGACATACCGTTCCAAGGCCACTTATCAGATCTACTCACCGTTTGGGGGTGGTAGGTGGCAAAATACCAAGCCCTCTTGCTTGTGCCAAAAATGTCATACAGTAACATAACTAATGGTTTTCATTTCAATTTTATAAAAATATTTTTTTATTCTTTGGTTAAGCCTAAACTAAACTGTCTCATATCTAAGTGGTATATTGACATAAGCTTAACCAATATATTTTTTTGAACATAGCTTAACCAATATATGATCGTAATATTTTCTAAAAATTGCCAATGATAATATTGTGATTGTACGGAGTTATATTACTTTAAGAGTATTATTAGTTCAACGTTTACGTTAAACCATGTTTTTAGTTAAAATAATACTCCTGTGTACCAAGCTTTTTTAATGCAGATCAACTTTTTAACCATTTCGAGACGTATTAACTTTATAATCAATGTCGATACAAAAGTCTGAATTTGTCATATGATATATGTACCCCTCTGAAAACACCATTTGTACCCCCGGTTTTTTCCGGGTTTTTTTTCGTATTTTATTTTTTTTGTATTTTTATAATTTTGTATATGTTATAAAACTGTGACACGGAAAAAACGGAACGAAAAATATAAAGTTTAACAGGTCAAAAGTATGAAACTGTCAAAAATTACGGAACATAAACTGATAAAAAACTGCGTTGCACTGTAAAAAAAAGAGTAAATAAAAATACAAAAAAAAACCCTGCCTAAAACCCCGGGGGTACAAATGGCGTTTCAGGGTACATATAACATAAGCCATATTAAAAACCTATACTAGCTAGAGATTAAGGGATAAGATGCACTCTTTAATTAACTCTACAAAATTTCTAACCAATAAGTTCCATAAATAGAGGTGGTAGTTGGATGAAACATTGAAACACCTAACTATAATATTTAAGAATACCTAAACACTTTCAAACAGATCGTTCATCTTGCAGATAATCATATACTAGACTAATCTTAATTAGAAAATGATAAATCCTACTCCATGAAACTTTCTTAACCAATTAAACACCTAGACAAGCATGTAATGATTATGTGATGTTGATTTTTAAACACATATAAAACCCTCATAAAGCATCCATAAAAAGATTAGTAATTTATAGTACATAATCCAATTTAGCAAAAAGTTTCCAATAAGTTAATATCAAAACAAAATCATGCAATTCTTACTTTTTCATAAATTTTTTATCAAGAACTACAAACTTAAATAATAAAGTAAACATAAAAAGTACCTAATAAGTTCCTTTTGAAGAGCACCACCATTCTTGGTTCTCCTGTGAGAAGTAGCACCAAAACCAGTAGTAACACCATAACTATCAGTCCCTTTACCCATACTCTCCATGACCCAATCACTACTAGCTTTAACTCCAGCTCTAGCACTTTCAGCCAACTCAACCTTAACACCAGCGTTCTCACTAGCTGCAATCCCAGCAACCTGGGAAACTGTCAGTGTCTCACCACCTAATTTCACAACAGGTTTCCTAAACTCAGCAACCATCTTTTTAACCTCATCTAAATGACTCCCTGTCAAACTTTCAGCTGCTGCACCCCAGTTTAATGGGTCTCCTTTCACACATAAACCAACTACGACACCGTTTTGATGCACATTTTCCACCGTTAAACTGCCCATTTCCAAGACTTACACTGACACAAACACAATTGTCAGTAAAGAAGTAAAGAACAAAGTTTTTTGAGAACGAGAGAGAGAAAGTGTGATCAGGGAGATGGTTTGGAAAAAGGAGAAGGAGTACGTGGTTTAAATAGAATAGTTTTTAGGGTGGTTAGTCAATATTTTCTTCTTTTTAAAAAATATTATTATTCGTGTTTGATGTTCTGTATGTATATTTTGTTTTTGGTAGGTAAGGTAAGGCACTTGCATTTTCTTTTTAGGTAGGAAAAATATGATATATTGAAATATATTTATATTCATATTTATATTTTCTTATATATAAGTAGTAGTGAATATTGATGTATATTCTTTCTAGCTTATGTATTTCTTTACCAAGTTTTTTTCAGTTTTTCACCGGTTAAAATTTATGATTTACTCAACTAATATAAGGTGATATGTTAATTTTAAAAGTTTATGATTAAGTTTTGAGTCAATTAGCTAAAAGGCTTATGATATATATTTTGAGTTAATGTATAAATATGATTGGATAGTAAATGGATTTTACATGTCTTATTAAATGTGAACTTTGTTTAAAAATTTGGGTATTTTAATTAGTGTGAATGTTTTTTGATTTTAAAATTAAAGTATGGGTATTTTAGAATAAATTGTATTTTATAAAAAGAATAAAAATCACTTAAAGTATAAATGTCGTAAGTCGCTCAAATCACACGTACCAATACAGATTACACAAATATACATGCATAAAAAAGTCAACTTTAAAAAGTCATATAAGGTACATACGGCGTAAGTCGCCCAAACTTTGTAGGGACAACTAGATTATAAAAGTATATTTTATTTGTTTTTTTTTTAGTAAAAGACAAAACAGTCTCTCAAAATACATGCTTATATGTCGCCTAAAAAATATTCTCAAAAAATTAGTGAAAAAATACTTGCACAAAAAGTACAACCAATAAACACTTGTCAACATTTTAATTTAAGGGACAAATCGTCAGATCTATTTTGAAAAGTCATATTTTTTTTTGATTTATTAGAAAAATTAAACACTTTTAGCGACTTAGCCATTTATAGAATTTGCCCAAGTTTTAATTACAGTTAAGGTGTTTTTAGCTATGAAGGGGGTAGGTGTTGATGAGGTAATTATGTATCTATCATTCTATCAATTTCACCAAAAAGAAAAGGAGTTGGTTTTGGATGATGGTGGGCTGGTGGTAGCTAGCTAGGAAGGTGTGGTGGCTGAGACCATGTGAAAGTTGGTTGACTACCACTAATATTATTATTATAAGCCGTCGATTTTGATCTTATAAATATACGGTTTGGATGGTCAGACGTGTACTTGTTAAGCATCACCACTTTCAACGATGAATTAAAATGTTAGGTTAAATAACGTTCACACTATAATTAAGTTGCAACGTGTTTTGTTTATATAAAACAAAGTTTGTAACGTGCTGGACTATTAAAGTCAAATGAATCATTTTGAAAACGTGATTCTTACAATGTCTCGTAGACGAAAGAAAATATGAGAATTTCGTTTTGTTTGTTTCTACATTATTATTTCTCTCGTTCTCTTTCACTCACTTGTTTCTACATTATAATTTCTCAAAGTCGGGTTTATATTTTTTCCTTACTTTCATATCCACACTCCAAATATGGTGAACCAGCAATTTATCCTTTTTTTTTGTTTTGTTCGAAGTCAATTTATCCTTTTTTTTTGTTTTGTTCGAAGTCTATCTAATTGTCTAATTTTAGATATACAGATACATATACTTTTTTTTTTTTGGAACGGCAATTTGTGGCTACATGGCCCCTAGCCCAGAAGACGTAGCGAGCCCACACAATCAGGTTAGGTCCAGCCCAGAAGGCAATGACACCCTTCCCTTTACGCACGCGGGAGGAAACCCTTATCGCCCTAGACAAGACTCGAACATGAGACCTTGCCTAGGAGGTAAAACCTCCATACCATTGGACCAAATGTCCGTTGGTATACAGATACATATACTAATTTGTGGATACGAGACAAAAAAAAATAGGACGTGTGCCATTTTGTGTCACTAAATATCCGGTTTCGATTTGACATACGGCAAACGGTTTTAGCATTATCTTATTTTAACAAACTTAACTTAGAAATAAAAAAAAAATTCTTAAATAGCTAATTTTAGAAAGAAAAAGAATTCAAAATAGACTTTCTAATTTTGTGCGATTGACAACTAGTGCATTTTCATGCGACTAATTTTTGTCGTTATTCAAAAAACAAAACAGAAATCAAATAACCGCTAGTCGTAAAAAAAATCTCCCTAACCGGTAGTATTCTTCAAGTTAAAATATTAATGAAGTCGCACTGATTTATCTTAAAACTAGCCGTCGTGGATGGCGAAACTTCACGGGCGACCTACTACTTAACACAAGTCTCACGCACAGGGGCGGACTTGGCTTATAGCACGGGTATGCACGTGCATACCCTCCAATTCGACGGGCTAGTGTAAATTTTTTTTTTTTTAAGAAATATACATAGAGTGCATACCTTTCAAAAATACCGAACTTGAGTGCATACCTTATTTTGAAATCTTAGGTCCGCCACTGCTCACGCATGAGGTGATGGAAAAAAGGTCTGAAAGGTAAGAGCCATGATAGCTCGGCCAATTTGCAAAAAGGTGGGCCCCACTCCAACGGATAGTTTGGTTTAAAAAAAATTACACAATACCATTTCTTAGAATATAAATACCCACAAACTTCAAAATTTTTAAGCATAACTTCTCATTTAATATACTCTTATTCTCTCATTATTTTCAAAATGTCTCAACTAAACACTCCTTGACCCACAACTCATATTCCGACCCCCAACGTTTGTATACGGAAACTAACAATACCAAAACCAACCATACCAAAACTCACCATTCATAGCTCCACAACAGAATATGTACAACTCATACCACCAAACACGTATAACCCATACGACGCCACATATGGCTCACAACCTAATATTTATGGTTCTTCATCACAACCAAATATGAACCCACCTATGTCCATCATTCATCCATTTAGTGTTGATGATTTGCCTACGTACAAATCTCAATTTTCGGATTCTATACCTAACATCGTTCGTGAGAACTCTCCCATCGAAGTCACGGCCTCAAAGACGAAGGCGTAAAAAAGACGTCAAAAGAGGACGGTTCAGAATGACGATGAAGCCCGGTGCGTTTGATGGACCACTAACAAAGAAGTTTCATTGTGCAAAGGTTGGGTTCGTGTATCCAAAGATAGTGTTCTTTGTAATACGATGAGGAAGACCGGGTTTTGGATTGAGGTTTTGGATTGCGGTTTTAGAATACGTTTAGGAAAAAATGAAGGTAACTGGTCGTTGAACCTACGATTCGTTAAACGTGAAATGGAAGATCTTACGTCTTAAAGTGGCTTAATTTTGTGGAGTGTACAATAAAGTTATGTAAAGACGGTGAGTGGAGCCGGATACGAGGATTACACCCAAAAGGATTTCAGTTTGGAGCTCTAACTATCTATGTTATTTTGTATTGGCAGTTTATTGTATTTGAGGTAAGAATTATTCAATGAAAGTTTTAGCCAAAGTTGATTTATTTAAAGGTGTGTCCTAAATAGTTAATCACTTTGTGCTATCCTTATGTACTTTGTCATTTTCTT
>BQNB010087225.1:5558-27975 GCA_026074375.1 Tanacetum coccineum
GGCAACTCTGCAACTGCTGATATCAAGGGTGAAGGAGATGTTATTCTAAAAATGACATCTGAGAAAGAGCTTAAGTTGACTAATTTCTTGTATGTTCTGGAGATTCATAAGAATCTTGTGTCTGGTTGGCTATTGAACAAGTTTGGTTTTTGTCTTGTTTTTTAGTCTAATAAGTTTGTTTTGTCTAAGAATCAAATGTATGTTGGTAGGGTATATGACGTGAATGGTATGTTTAAGCTCAATGTAATGGTTGTTATGAATGATATCAATAAAATGAATTCTTCTACCTACTTGATTGAGTCTTCAAATGTGTGGCATGGTCGTCTTGGACATGTAAATTTTAATTTGATGCGTTGTTTGATTAAATTTAATAGCATAGCAAATTTTCATATTGATTCAAAATATAAGTGTGAAACTTGTGTTGAAGCCAAACTTACAAGATCAGCTTTCAAATTAGTTAAACAAAAAACCGAACCACTTGATATGATACACACAGACATATGTGATTTGAAATCACTACCCACAAAAGGTGGCAATAAGTACTTTATCACGTTTATTGATGATTGTACAAAGTATTGCTACATTTACTTGTTGAAAAGTAAAGATAAAGCTATAGACAAGTCTGTTCTATACAAAATCGAAGTTCAGAATTAACTTGGAAGAAAAATCAAGGTTGTACAAAGTGATAGAAGATGTGAATATGTGTCTCCATTCACTGACCTATGTGCGAAATATGGAATCAAAAACGAGTTCACTGCGCTCTTATTCACCTCAGCAAAATAGTTTGCCAAAAGGAAGAACGGTACTTTAAAAGAAATGGTTTATGCCATGTTGATTTAGTTTGGCTATGAGCAAGAATGTGGGGGGAAGCATTCTGACGGCTACTTATCTATTAAATAAGATACCTCGTAAGGATAAAGATGAGACCTTATGAATATGGATGGTACGAAAAACCTCATATCAGTACTTAGGTGTGGGCTTGTTTCTTAGATAAGGTAGCTGTGCTACACTCCCAAGGCCAACAAAGATTGACCTAATTGTGGATCTGTATATTCAGTGCTTATGTTGCATTGTACAAGAATTGAAAAAATGGATATAAGAAGTAATCGGTAATGGAATAAGGGATGCTTCTTTCTATTTGAAACACATATTTCTTCTTGTTTATCAAAAGAAACTAGAAGCTCAGCCAGATTAGATGATGAAGTTGTTCAAGATAAGAGACAACGAGATGATAATGATCTCCAAGATGAGAGACAAGATCAAACAGAGGAAGAAGAAGTCTGAACAAGGAAGAAGCAACAAAGTGCAAGAAAACGAGAAATCGTTTGGACCGATTTAGTTTTTTTTATGGTATAAAAATGAAAACCCAACGTCTAACGAAGAAGCCGATACCTTCTCGCAAGGGCTACAATGGAGATAAGCCATCAAACGTGAAAAAGCTTTATTTTACAAACCCATACGTAGGGGCTCATGATTTACTCCTGGTTGTAAACACTAGGCAATAAAATGGAATCTTCAAGTAAGAAGATGAAGTGATGGCCACCAATGACAATATAAAGCAAGGTTGGTAATCAAAGGAAATAGACAAAAGAAGGTCTAGGACTACTTGATACTTATTCGCCGTCACTACGAATACCTCGATTAGAATGATACTTGCTATTGCCGTTTAAAGAAATTGGAAATTCAACCAATATGGATGTGAAAAAGGCTTTTCTAAACGGAGATTTAGAAGATGAAATATATATGAACCAACTAGAGGGTTCATAGTCTTGGACAAGAGGGCAGGTTTCGTAAGACTGGTTAAGTCATGGTTTATGGTATTTCTTTAAAGCAAGTTCCCAAATAGTTGGCATCAAAAGTTTGTAAAATCATGTTGGCACGAGGGATTTAAAATTAATGAATGCGATAGTGTTGTGTATGTGCAAGGACACAAGTAAGTGGATGCTGTAAGTTTGTGTTTGTATGTCGATGATATGCTTATTTGTTTGGCCAAGTTAACGACAAGATGACCAGATCTACTAAAGACGATGTTAAATCAAAGTTTGACAAGAAGGTATGGGTTTGGTGATGTGATCTTGGAATAAAGGACTCTTAGAACTCGTATTGGGACTTGTGCTTAAGTCCAAGCACATTACATGGCCAAAATTCTTAATACTCATAATGCGGGGGATTCCGGCCTAGCTAGAACTCCAATTGACACCAGTATGCATCTATCTAAAAATAGAGGCTTTAGTGTGCTTTTAATTAGAGTATTTAGGTTTATTGCATGTTAATGTACTTGATGAACACGGTTACCGACCCTGACTTAGCATATGCAGGTTAGTAGGTAAGTAGGTATACTAGTAATCCAAGTTATGCCATTGGGAAAGCTAATAGGAGGGGTACTTCATTATTTGAGATAAGTCGCGATTATGGACTACATTATGACAGGACTCCATGCGGGTTATCGAAGGAAACAGTGATGCAAATATTGGAATATCTGAATAAAGACCACCCCACACCCCACATATACTCCTCATTCTTTTACCTTCGTTATAGATCGATAGTTGGAGATGTGTTTACACTAGGAGGGGCCGCTATATCTTAAAAGTCTTTCAAGCAAACAGTTATAGTTAAATCCATGATGAAATCTAAATTTATCGAGCTAAATTATCAAAAATTAAACCCTAAAGTGATTTTTTTTAGTTTTAATAATCCTAAATTACTAAATTAAAAGAAATTTTAAAGAAAATCCTAAAACGAGAATGTTTAAAGTTGAAAAACGAAGAAAACAAGAACCGGGGTCGAATCCCGTTCTTTAAAAAAGTGAAATTTTGCAAAAATAAACCTACGAAAGTTTTTCTATTTTTCCTAAGTGAAGAATGATAAAAGAAAATTTTGTAAAAAAGAATTATATTTTTTTGACTTTTTTATAATTTTTTATGAATTAAAAACGATTTTAAAGAAAATAAAAGATTAAAAATAGTAAACTAATGTGAAAAATACTGGAAAAATTGGAGAAAATAGAGTTAACTATGCTGATTTTAACAAAAATAAGAAAATGGAAGAAACTGGTCAAATAAGCCAAACGGGCTTATATAGCTCTTGGGTCAACAAAGGGTTAAAAGTTAAATAAACTCACATTCTACCGGATGAGCTAATGTAGCACAGCGGTAGAGTGTGAGTGTGTGAGGTGTTGCTTTATAAAGGGGGGAGGTCACGGGTTCAATCCCTGGCCTCTCTTCTTTTTTATAAAACTTTTTTTTTCTTTTAAAAAAAACTTGTAAAACTAGAGAAGATAAGCAATATTAACAAAGACCATTTTTTTATAAAACTGAAAATTAAGAAAAAAAAAAAAAAAAGACTGAAAAATAGCACAAAATGCTAAACAGTCCTTCTTTAACTAAATCCTGAGAGTACTAAGCTATTTGCTTTGGGCAATTTAAGCAAAAATTGATAGCAAAAAGACGAAATAAGCAACAGCAGGATATTATTCTACACCATAACAGCAAATATGAACAAAATTAAGCACATTGACTGAGATAGCTTTTAAGCTGGAAAGGGCAATAAGCTTTTGGGGCAAAAAGAGTATAAACCACAGCCTAAAGGGTCTATTTGGGGCTAATTTTAAGCCACCAAAAGTGACCTAGGGGCTTAATGATGATCATGAGTTTTGTAGCATGGCGTTGGGCTTTCTATAAAAGCAAAAGGGATTAAGTTTGAATCAAAAATGAGCAAGGAAAAAGGTTATGAAAAAGGGGTTGTGACAAAGGGTGTTTAGCTTTGGTTTTCTTTGAAATGAAAAATGGCACAAAGCAAGCTTTGAAATAAGCAACTAAATAAGCTTAAAAAGGAAAGACAACTAAAAACAGATTGGGACAAAGCTCTTATGAGACCTGGTGCTTAAATTTCAAAAGCTAAAAATGAGTTTTGCTATTTGAGAATTTAAATTGAAAAAGGAAAGTTTTTAACTAAAAAGAGTTGACAGCTTTCGGACAAAAACAAAGGAAACAAAAAGGACTTGTGTTACTGCTTTTGAACACTCATAAGAACACAAAAACTATACTTAAAACCTATTCAAAAGTTTTTAATCAAGTAAGCACATTCAAACGGTTTTATTCTAACAGTTCTTAAAGACAACAAAAAAAAACTTAAAACAACTTTAACACTTGAAATTTTGGAAAAAATCTTTTAAAAATAGCTTAATAAATCTGGCCAAAAGAGACTAAGTGACCCAAAGTGGGTTTTTACCCACTTTTACCCACTTTATACCTTTGTGCCAAACATTCCCTTAAATTTGAAAAACCAAGTTTTAAGCCTATTTAACTAAGATTTGAGTGAAGAAATCCAAAGACATAAGTGATAGCAAACAAGATTTACGCATTAATAAGCAAAAAAAATAAAAAAAAAATAAGCATGAAAATAGAAATAAGAAATGGCAGTTAATGGCAATAAAGGCAAATGGTATGTGTTAATTACACATACTTTTACCTTTAAAAATGAGCTAATAATAACCAAAAAAAAAACGAGACTTAAAATGCCAAATATACGCTTTTGTTTTGCTTATTGTATTGTGCAGGATCAGATAATAAGAACAGGACGAAAAACAAAGCCAAAAACGATAAAACGGACTCCGGAATGAATAAAGATGTGAAAGACCAAAGCCAAATCGAAGCGAAAAGTCAATCATGTCCAAAATGACAACCAGAAAGAAACGTCAACTATTCTAAGGTCAAGTCACCCAAGTGAACCCGAAAATAAGGACAGTAACTCTTATCTAGACATCCAAATATAAGTTTACCACGGTTGAAATGACAAACCCTAAACTTATATATGCATAGAGAGGTAAATCGAGAAAATGAAGACAAGGGCTTGTGAAATGCCATTTCGGCACAACAAAGCTACTACACAAGGGTAAACTGCCCAAAGTCTCATTTACTTGTATTTTCAAAAGGGGGGGGGTGGGTGGGACTTGTGATCTGGATGCAATAAGTTTATATACTTTTGGGCGCCAAACTAGTACATGCCAAGTCCCCATAAAGTCCTTTTAAATCAACAAGGACGTTGGATGCACAAGACACTTCCACCATGCGATGGCCAAACTTGCCATCTTGCCCCCCCACACTCCCACGCCCCCTCCCTCTGTTATAACCGTCCAACACAGTGTTCTCCGCCTCTGTTTTTCCCCACCCAAACACAATCCCAAGGCCGCCTGGTTTTAACCCGTTCTTCACCCCTGTGTTTCTTCTCACCAACCTATGGGTACTTAACCTCCCCCTCCTCCACAAACTTTCCAGCTGTGAGATTGCCAATTTGGAAGCCCACATTCCCTAGCATCTTTCGACGGACAAGATTGATTTTTGATGAGATTGAAGGGCTAGGATGTGTTTGCTTGCCCTCTCACCACAATAACACAAGGATCTCAGCTAGAAGCTTGTAGAGACAGAAGAACAAATCTGCAGCATGTTTAATTTCAGTTTGGTAATTTTTTTGTATTTTTAGATTTTTCTCACGTTTTTTAGCAATTAGTTTTACAGCACTTGTTACTCTCTTTCTTTCAGTTCGACCTCCTCATTTGAGAATATCATTTCAGTTTTTCAAGTTTTAATGTTTTCTTTGTTTTACTTTTTACGCTATTTTATCAATTAAAGCTCTCAATTAGCTCATTAGAGCTTATTTGTTATAAGCTCAAGTTTAGTTTAATCCTGTTTTTAGACATTCAATTTACTCATTTAATCCATATAAATCAAAGTCATGATACTTGAGGTGTTTGAGTTTATTTTTGAAAGCAACAGTCTAAATAAGCTAAAATTAGCTTATTAAGCTTAAAGCTATGTTTAGAGAAGACTTTAGGGGAGCTTTAGCTTCAGCTTTTTTAAGCCACTCACTCAACCCATATTTTCATAATTTTACTTATACAACAATAATCACATGATTACTACATAATTCACATTTAAGCAAAATTTTCGTCATTATCTTTTGTTTGTCAATTCAAATTTGTTTATTTCTTTAATCTGTTTGTTTGTCTTAATCTCTAGCTGTTAAGATTTTCATAATCTAGGATAAATTTGTGTGACTTTCGTTTCTCCTTAAAAACTGTCATATTAGTATTAGCTAGTGGAGAAAACTAGCTTATTTTTAAATAACGGCTAGGACTTTTAGTGTTTAAGAAGTATAAATAGCGTTAGTTATATGTGGATTAGATATAGGTTTGTCAGTTTAAGCTTTAAAAATAGATTTTAGATAAAAAAATTAATTGGACAGTTAGATTTAAAGGGTGTTTGGGATAACCATGAAAACGGGTCAAAAAGGGTTTGTCCATGGGTTGAGGTAAATTGGTTTGATTAAGCTTAAGTTTTAAGCTAGTTTAAAGCTGTTTTTTAAAAAGTTTTAGTTGGAAAATTGTTTTTCACAAGGTTTATAAGCCCTCCTTGTCACTGTGCAGATTCTTTAACAACACAACACAGGCTTATTTAGTTAAGCATTGTGGTTTGAGTTGTGCATCAAAAAGTTTACTTATGTTTTGTGGTCTAAAAGGGCTGTCCAAACACGCTTTGGTCTTTTGACTTTGTGAGTCAAAAACACACCCAACTGGCATTTTTGGTCACAGTTTCTAAAAAACCAAAAGTCCTTTTTCACCACACAAAATTCAGCAGGGTAAAAAATGGTTTTTAAAGTCCACAAAATTTGTGCACAAGCTGTTTAGTAGAGTACTAATTCTGTTTTTCGTTGTATTTCAATTTGAGCTTATTTTTCGGTACAGCGTTATTTTAAACTGTCAATAGCCACTCATAGGCTTAAGCTTAAATCTCCCCTGGTGCAAAGGGGAGATTTTAAGCCCCTTTTTCTTGGTCTTATTGAGTTATTAAGCCCAATCTCTTGGCTTATTTAGAGAGCTTATAACCCCTTGTATAAGCTCTCTAAGTTTCAGCTTTTAAGAAGCTTGTTAGTTGCTTATTTTTTTAAGCAACAAACCTTGCTTTTTGCTGTTTTTTGGAATAAGCCGCTAGGTGTCAGGGACAGCTTATTTTTCTTTACGCTTGTCAGTTTTCTTATAAAAGTCTTCTAGCTTTTAGTAGGATTTTTAGGTTAAGTCTTGATAGATTGTTTGCTTAATTCCCTTTAGCTAGCTTATTTGAATACCTTTTAGCCTTCTTAGCCCTATAAAAGCTTGTTTAGCTTTTCTGTAATAATAAGCTTTCCCACTGCCTTATTTCGCCGTAAGCTTTTGACTTGTTTTTTTAGCTTATTTAAAAGTAGTTTGTCTCCTCAGCTTACTTTAGTTTTTGTCTCAGCCTTATTTCGACCCTACGTCCAAAAGGACTTGGCTAATTTTTGCTTTAAGCCTTTATAGCTTAAACCTGTTCAAGTTTAATGCTATATTTTTAAGCGTATTCATTGCTTTCAAAAATGGTGTAGAAGACAAAGTTGTTAATAGCCCACACGTGCTTAACAACTTTGCTTCTTTTGATGTTTTCGAAAGAAAAAAAAAGGGGAAAGGACCACTTGGCCCGGGTGAGCAAGATTCGAACCGGGACCAAAGCGATACAATCACCTTTTACACACACACATTCTACCACTGCGCCCTTGGGTCTTTTGTTAAAGACTCAAAGGGGCTTTTTAATACTTATTACACATTTTAGTTTTAAGATTTTAAGCTTGTAACAGCTTATTCGGGGCTTATTTTGTAAGCAAATTTCGAGTTTCTTATTTTTCGTAGGATTGTTAAGGTGTCTAGTATTTTTAGAAAAAATTTCAGAATTTTTAGTAATCGTTTAATATTTTTTATAATTTAATTTAGTTAAAAGTTTATTTAATTCATAAAAAATACAAAAATTATCAAAAAAATATTTTGCTTTTTTAGAAAATTTTCTTTTATCATCTAGTTTGTAGGAAAAATATAAAATTTTTCGTAGGGTCATTTTTACAACTTTTTACTTTTTAAAGAACGGTCCGGGTACGGGATTTTGTTTTGACTCGTTTTTGGGTCAAACGAACTCCGTTTTCGGTCTAGTCTTTTTCATTCTTCGTTATTTGATCCCTAGAGTAGTTTAGAAGTGAAAAATTTTTCGTAGGGTTATTTTTAAAGATTTTAGGTTTTTCCCCTTTTTGTTCGGGATTCGGGCTCTCGTTTTCTAGTTTAATTTCGTAATTTCTAGGTTTTTCTTAAACGTTTTTCTTTGTTATCATCTAATTTGACTTTTCCACACTTCCAATTCAATTCTCTCCTTCAAACTCTAGATTATATTCTTCGATTTGTATCGTATTTTCCCATTCAGCCTCGTTGGGGATAAACGACCCGGGAACATTCTATACTACTTCTCGGTATCATTGCTCTTGTTGATTTTTAGACTTACATATATATTTTATATTTTATTATATATTATATATATTTATTAGTGTGAATATCATCAATCAATTTTGGCGCCGTTGCGGGGAGGTGTGAAAGCTCTATCGTCTTACGTCCCCCCTCTGATCAATTGTGTTTGAAACTCTGTGAATATTTTCTCTTTATTTAAAAATATTAAAAAAAGTACATAAATATTTTTTCATTTCTTTATAGTCATAATTTATCAGATAAAAAAAACAAAGATAAACCCAAACATATAAAACATTGTCATATAAAAAAAATTATAAAAAAAAACCGGAAAATAAAAAACATTCACAAATTGGTAAATACCAAATATATATTCTCAATGGAGGCTATTATAATAATACACTTACGGTGAACTTGTTGGTTCCAACTCGAACAAAAGATTTCAATACACTTGCCTTTTGTAGTCTTTTCGACGTACGGCTCACCTTTGAAAAGTAAACAAACTTATAAAGTGGGTATTAGGAGGGTTGTTTCATAAGAAACTACGACACGAAAGGAGAAAAGAAGCTTGCCGTATTCCTACTCCTACCGCTCTCATTGTGAGTTATCTTTTTGAGAGTTACGTGATGTATGTAGATTATTGTTTAAGTTGTCTTTTTCTCATTGTCGTCTAAAATCAATTGTGAATGATATTGAAAAAAAACCAAAAAATTGTGTAATTTTTCTTTTATTATTTCTATTTTGTGCTTGCGCACTCGGTCTCAAGCCGGATTTCAGTTCCAGAACCCTGTCAACGTCAGCCTTCGTTGGAATCATCTAATCTGTGAATACCTGATATATCCTCCCATAGTTACGATGGATGATAATCGTTACCTATGGCGCAAATTGCTCGAAGCACCCACCTAGGGTTACGAGGGAGGATGCGAGGAGTTATCCGGAAATCTCAGACAATATTCTTTGAGAATCAAGCATGGTGCTTCTGAATCTTGTCCAAAACAAAAATTTTTGGATAACTATCAATATTAATTTAAACATGATAAAGAAGACCCAATGTACATCGTTAATTTTCAAAAAGATCACTTCTAGATGCAAGATTCCGAATTACAAAAGTCGGTTTAAACTTAGCTTTTCCCGTTTTTCTCTCGAAGGGGCCCAGTCCGGATTTGGCTAGGAAAAAGAACCCCTGGTCGATTGAAATGGGATGAATCTAGTTCGAAATTTATTAACAAATTTTCCTCCTCTAAAACGACAAATCTCAGAGAAATGAAATTGAGATTTCAGGCAAAATTTGATTAGACGTTTTATGTGTGTTATCGTTACAATGCATCTCATAAAGGTTCATCCCTCATCCAAGGGTTTTCCATAACTAGATTCAACTCGATACATTCTAAAAATGCCCTAAACTCAAATGCATCAAGATTCATTGAATCAGCTGGGTGGAACTTCTTAGCAAACTACCTCGATACATGTTTTAAAAATTATCGAGGCAATTAAGTCTTAAAGTACGCTCAGTCAAGAAACAAAGTTGTTGTAGCTAAGATGAGTACAAGCTCTTCCACACAAGCTAGTTCATCTGTTTTTTATGATGTTGTGAACTAAAAGGACATGGTTCGCGGCATTAATTCTCGATTAGAACGAACACCACCCCAGCTTCCGCCCCCCGTAGAGCGGCTTTGGACCAAAGTTCCGTGTAACTCTGTCCGTGGGAGGTCATTCTTATCAGAACTGTCCAGCCTACTAACAGCACATGTACATGACATATCCCAGAGTATCGTGTCCCAGGCCGCTCGCGGCCAATTTCTAACCAACGTAATTCTGGTTATAGTACCTCGTTGGTCTCAAAATCAAATTTCGACCTCCTGGTTTTCCTCCCATTCAAAATCCTCATTGCAAATAGTCAAAGCAATTTCAATCGTGGGAAAATAACTTCATCAAAATAGAGGGAAACAATTTCAACAAGGTCAGATTTATAGACCTCAGGTAATAACAACAGTTGCTCATAAACCAGTAGTCATCAAGGACATGCTCCTTCAGACACACGGTGTGTCAAAAAAGATTTTTGAAAGATATGTACACCAATGATGCAGTGTGAGAAAATGCAAACCAAGGTCAAAAACTGCAATTCCCAAATGGCAAATTTGACTGACATGCTTTCATAAATTTTGTTACTGTAATACAGCTTATACTTCGGTTCTGGAATCTTTCCTGGTAACACTCATTACCACACCTAGGAAAAGATTTAAAAGGTTATCACTACCGAAGTGGTAGTTACATCCAGGACTCAAAGAGTTATCATGATGCCGAGGTGACAAAGGACACGATGCCTCTGTAATAACGAAGCACCGAAGAGTCCATACCTACTGTTGTTCAAATTCTCAGTCTCGTATCCATATCATGAGCCAATGTTGCTCCTGATGTTGCTCAATCCTTAATGCATTCAATTCCATTTCCATCAGAAGAAATTGATGATAAAAGCACAGGAAAAAGCTAACGACCAAATTCGAGAAATTCTATGAATCTTTAGAGATTTAAGTTTCGAGATAGCTTAACGATGCCTTGATGTCATGCCAAATTGCATTTTCGACTTTAAAAACTCTTAATTGGAAAAAAAGAAAAATTGAGCGATTTGAAGAACCTCATCGTGCTTGAGAACTTTTCGCGGGCTCCTCAAAACACCGTTGCCAAGAAACTTGAGACCCTGGCCCGTTTCTGATTCCATGTGAATTTAACGGGAGATTTAATCAAATGCTACGCATTGGGCGATCTTGGCCCCCCCCCCCCTCCCGCCCTCCCCCCCCCCCCCCCCCCCCATCTAGTCCCCCTCCCCTCCCCCCCCCTGACCTTGCGAGCATAATTCATGCCTTTATTTGTATGGAAACGATCTCTCGCTCTTCCCCGAACTAACCCCAACTTGCATGTCCGTCTAGATGCTAGCACGATCGTTCAATCCACTGAACCAATCGGTTTGCTAAGACGTCATCTAATGGTCGGGAAAGTTCCACATTTCCAGCAGGACTTCGCCTTAGTTGCTTTGATTTTGAACCAGACCACCGAGACCCTTTAATTCTCGGGCGATGCTTTCTTGCAAAACCAAAGTCATGCTATTGATCGATGTTTATGAAGTGCGATTACCCCCTTCGTGTTGGCAAGGAAGCCATCCACATCTCAAATCTGGGACCAAACCTTCAAAATACACAGCTGATCATACACCACTCATGACGGTACAAAATCGACAGGTCATTGACTATGGCTTGTGATAAGTTTCTCAAAGAGCCTGCGTATAGGATTTCCCCTCCAAACGTCCCCCCCCGATCGCGTAGGGCAATCCCCCTCCATTATTGAGCCTTATTGTTTTCTACTGCTTCTCCCAAATCTCCCTCCCTTCGGGGATAGTGATTTACTTTTAATGGAAGAAGGCAGATTCGTTTCTTGCTCTAGA
The DNA here is from genome assembly GCA_026074375.1 of Tanacetum coccineum. Taxonomy (NCBI): domain Eukaryota; kingdom Viridiplantae; phylum Streptophyta; class Magnoliopsida; order Asterales; family Asteraceae; genus Tanacetum; species Tanacetum coccineum. The sequence goes on from BQNB010087225.1 coordinate 17,294, forward strand.
AGATGATCAACTTCATCTGAAGTTGACCAACCCCTTATCAGGGATCCTGCGGGGGAATCCTACTTCTAGCAAGCAATTTCGAAACAGTGAACCACCACCCCCACTCCCAAAATCATGAACCAATATATGCCTGGAGCTAGGGAAAAGAGCTCAAACTCCTCGCGAAGCTAAAACCGTTGAATTCTCCCGCTTGATGAATACTCCCCGAGGTTCCGAACCTCAAGAGGACACGCCCACCCCATCCTTGAGTACGATTTTTAGAAGGTGACAACAAGTTGCCTGTCATAATTGCTAAAGACTTAAAAATGAGGAAAAGGCAGCTCTTCTCTAAGGGGTTCTCAAGTCCCCAAAAGCGAGCAATCGCTTAGGAAACTCTCCGATATAAAGGGTGTTACCCAAATTTTGTACTCACAAATTTTAATGGAAGAGGACTAGAACCATATGTGCAAAGTCGAGAAGGGTTAAACCCAAAAATTCCACGATGTTATCAAAAAGGAGGTTGAAAAAACTCCTTGACGCTGGATTGATTTACCCCATCTTGAACAGCCCTTGGGTGAGGCCCGGTACACTGTTGTACCTAAGAAAGGAGGGTATTGATCGTTTCACAATGATGAGCATGAAACTATTCCTACTCGATTGGTCACGGGATGCGCTGGAGTATGTATTATTACAGAAAACTTAATTAAGGGCCACGGAAAGATCACTTCCCATTGCCTTTTATGGACCAAATGCTCGAAAGACTAGCAGGAAACGAATACTACTGTTTCCTCGATGGCTTCTCAGGTTATTTTCAGATCCCAATTGACCCAAAAGATCAAGAAATAGACAACAATATCCACATGCCCGTACGGAACATTTGCCTATCGGTGCATGCCCTTTTTGGGCTATGCAATGCTCATGGACGTTCCACTAGATGTCACATGATGGCAATCTCTCACGACTATGATTGAAAAAAACGATGGAAGTATTTATGGATGACTTTTTTGTCTTTGGGGACTTCTTTTCTCTATGTGCCTATCATTCTAGAAAGATGTTGAAGCGGTGTGAAGACACCAATTTATCTTTAACTGGGAGAAGAGCCATTTTATGGTAAAGGAAGGCATTGTTCTCGGACATAAAATTTCTAAGTCGGGACTTGAGGTTGATAGAGCTAAAGTCGAAGTAATAGCTAAACTCCCTCATCCGACTTCTGTCAAAGGTGCTCCGTAGTTTCCTTGGGCACGCCGGTTTTTACCGACGATTCATTCAGGACTTCTCAAAAATTGCCCGTCCTATGACTCATTTGCTTGAAAAGGTGACTTCATTTTCTTCTTGAAGGTGTATCGATTCCTTTATAACTTCAAAAGAAAATTGAGTGTGGCTCCAATCTTAATTGTCCTGACTGGGATTGCCCTATTGAACTGTTTTTCTCTGTGCGATTGCTAGCGACTTCGCGATGGGGCTGTCCTGGGCAAAGAAAAAACAAGCATTTTCAACCTATACATATGCTAGCAAGAACTATGAAGAGGCTCAACTCATAACTTATACAGAAAAGGAATTACTTGCTGTGAGTGTATGATTGAGAATTTTCGGTCATATCTGGTTAATGTTCCAAAAAGAATAGTGTATACTGACCCATTCTGCCATCAGTATTCTTTTGCCAAGAAGGATCTAAGCAAGAACTCATGCGGTGGTTCTATTTTGCTCCAAGAATTTGATATTGAAATTCGAGACAAAAAAGGAGCTGAGAAGAGAATCTCGCGCCGATCATCGGTCCAGACTTGATAATCCGCTCAAGACAAACTCGAGAACAAAGAAATCAATGAGCCATTTTCCTCGAACTCTTGTTTCTATGCTCTGCAAGGTCAAAAGTACCCCATGGTTTGCAGATTTGCAAAACTACCATGCGGTGGAATTCCGTTATCAGGGAATGACATCCAACAAAAAAAAATTATTCAAGGATGTTCAAACATTTTTTCTGGGATGATCCTTTTCCTGTTGTTTAAGATATGTGCTGATTAGGTGATTAGACGCTTGTGTTTCTGGCAAAGGAGCTTTGACATTCTCAAAGCTTGCCACAGTGGACCCATGGGGGACACTATGGTGACCAATACACAGCGAAGAAAAAATCTCGGTTAGGATTCTATTGGCACCATCTATAAGGTTGCCCATTACTTTGTCTACCCGTTGTGAATTTGTCAACGTCCGGAAAATTACGAACGTGATGAGATGCCACAACAAATCCATTCCAAGTTTGCGAAATCTGTGACATCTGGGGCATTGATTTTTTATGGGGCCGTTCGTCTTCAAGTGGGGAACAAGTACTACTCGTGCGCTGTTGATACTTGTCAAATGTGGCTTGAAGCAAAAAGGCGCTCCACAATGATGCCGCCGTGTTGTTGGCAAATTTTTGAAAACTTAGCTTTTCTCGTTTGGTAGCCCCACGAGCTTTCATAAGTTGATCGCGGAATCACTTTTGCAATGACCAGTCTTCAAAAGGTCATGTTAAGTACGGAGTCCACGATCGCTTCTCTCCTCGCGTTGTATCACCCACAAACAAGTGGGCAAGTTGAGGTTGATAAATCGTGGTTTTTTTAAAGCGTATTCTGGATGGAACGTTGGAGAAAAGCGTGTGCATCTGGTCGGACAAGTTAGATGATGTTTATGGGCCTTCGACGTGTTACATAACACTTCGGGTGTATCATTAAGTTAGTGTAGGGAAGGCATTGTCATTACGATCGAGTTAGAGCACATAGCCTATGGCTCAAAGATACCAATTTTGATGTTAAAACTGGGGTGATCACAGGAAAGTTCAACTGAATGAATAAATGAACTTCGTGATCAAAGCCTACGAAACTCTTCTGATCTATAAAGAGGAAAACCAAGAGGATACAGATGCTAAGATCAAAAACCGGTTTTAACGTTGGTGATGTGTTTTCTTTTCAACTCTAGATGAAGATTTTTCGGGAAATTGAAATCCCGATTGTCTGGACATTCACATTGTCCACGTTTTTCCTTATGGCCTGTGAGTTATCTCAAAAAACCTCCTGTGGTCCCCCCCCCCCCCCCCTCCCCGCCACCTCATCCCACACGTCCCCTCAACCCAAACTTTAAAGTGAATGGTCATCGTTTAAAACATTAACTTTGGAGGGGAACATACCACCGAGGTTGTCCCGGATCTCAAACGTTTCCCATGGACAATAAATTTCGGGGGACGGGGCTAGCGTCGGGGGACCCTAAACAAGCGCTCTCGTGGGAGGACACCCATGATGATCCAGTCTATTTTCTTCTTTAGGTTATAAGTGTTTGTGTGTGAGATGGCTTTCTTTTTCCATCTCCCGTGTTTGTTCCATTGTTTTGTGCTTTGTATTGTATGGTCTAGGATTTCCGTGATTGTGAAAAGACTTCTTGTTGTAGTATCACATGAGTTTCACATCCCCAGCATCAGTTGGGAAACAAGTATCCAATATAATAGTACTATCGTTTTATTTTTGGCACACTTCATAATCGGGCCTTAGATTTAAGTAGGGTACCCTTTGAAACATCGAGGGACGATTGTGTAGTTCTGTATGGGGGGGGGGGGAATCTTCGATTTGGATTTTTGCCTGCAGTCTTTGTTTCAGTAATCCGTTTTTCACCACCAAAGTTTTTCAAAAAAAAAAAAAAAATTTAAAATAGTGTTTTGTCACGTTTCGTCTTTCCCTAATGGTAGAATGAGAATAATTTTTGACCGAATTCGGGCGCTGACGTGTTGTGCCTAGTTAGTCCTCCAACTTACGCTGGTAGGCTAAGCTTTACGAATTCGATTGCTTGAATTTTAATAAGGTTGAAGAAAAGAAAGCATAGAAGTTTAAATATAAGTTTTATGTGCCGAGCAAGTTTCTTTTAAAACTTATATGAGTAACTTAGTGGCTTTTTCTCCATTAGCTTCTAATCACCTTAATCATTACGTGCTTAATTTCAATTTACTAAGTCAATCAATGTTTTTGAAATAAAGCTTCAATTTGTAACTTGATTCTTTTAAAGCGAGATTTTTTGTTCTTATTATTCGAAAGTTAAAATGCCAAAGAAGATGGAAAGAAGTATGGAAGCAAAAATGCATGAATATTGAATTTTGCAATGAAGACATACAATTGAGTTATGGAACAAGTAAATAAATGTGTCGTGATATCCCACTCGCTAACCACGAGGTGGGGGTTAAACCTAATGAATCTTTATTCAAAGGATTTGGCTGTGTTGTGATATCTCACTAGGAAGCGAGGTCTAGGTGAGGGTTCAAAACTATGACACCAAAATCCTTGATAGTAGGAAAGAAGGTGTTGATGTGGTTTTCCAATACGTAGCTTCGGGGTGGTTTCAAAACTAAGAACATCGGTCGTTGTTGTTGATACTCTACTAGGGAGCGAGCCTAGGTAGGTGTTCAAATAAGCAAACGGCATTCCTAGCCTTAATAACTTATGTTATATAAGATTGAAAATGTATGCAAAAAGTGTATAAGTTATATCTCGTTCTTTAAAATCAAGTTACAAGGTTAATATGTGTGATTTGATCATGATTATTTGAATCACGACTATAGGAAATAATTGATCTATGGTTGAGTTTTGAAGATGAGTATTACATTTTAAATATTCACTCATGTTGGGAGTTAAAAGTTCACAAGTATAAGTTGAGTGCTTAGCATTTTAGACTTATATTGACAATGGACCTTGTTTAATTGCTTGGTTTGGAAACTAGTAAAAATCGGACGATGAATTTATCGCAGGACATCGTAGATTATTACTATGGTTCGTTCTCATTCTATGATCCGCATTGTTAATAATATAATGGAAGGCAAACACGGCAGTACAACATAAACAACTACATAAGTCGAGAAAAGTAAAGGAAATCCAAAAATATTAGGGACTAGTTAGTGTATGATTAAAAAGAAATGGTTTGAAAAGGGGGATTGTCGAAGCTTTTGATTCCTTAGTTTCCCTTGACGAACACTTTGCTACTTTTCAAAGTTATTAGTCGAGGGAGATTGAGATTCTTAGTTTTCGTAAATGTTTACTTCATAACAGCTGGCTCTGAGGATACCGGCAATACTTAGTATGGGGGATTTTGGTATGTGCTTAATTACACATACCGTTTTACCTTTTAAATCAGGCCCTAAAATAACCAAAAAACGCGACTTAAAATGCCACAACTATACGCTTGTCTTTGCTAATTGTATTGTGAGGAACAGATAACATAAGAAAAGGACGAAAAAAAGCCAAAACGCACAAAACCGGACTCGGAATGGAACAACGATGTGAACGACCAAGCAAATCGAAGCCGAAAAGTCAATCAAGTCAAAAAGTACAAAGAAACAGTCAATCTGGTCAATGTCAAAGTCAACCCAAGTCGACCCCGACAAATCCAGAAGTCATCAAATCAAGAAATATAAGATTAAAGGTTGAAATTGCCAAACCCCTAAACTTATATGCATAAGAGAAAAGAGAAAAATGAAGACAAGGGCTTGAACTGCCAATTCGTCAAAGCTATACCAAATGGCTAAAAAAATGCCAAAGTCTCATATTGTATTCACAGGATTGTGATGCAATAAGTCTTATACCTTATGGGGGTCTATTCTGCCAAAGTCCCAAAAATTTTAAACCAACTAAGGCGATGGACCTGCAAACCAGACACATCACCATGGAGGGCCAAACTTGCCATTTGCCCAAACCTTCACTCTGTTATAACCCTCAAACAGTTTTTTCCCGCCTTGTTTTTCCCCCCAAACACAATCACTCTAGGGTGTAAAACTCCTGTTTTTACCCTGTGTCTTCCTTCTCCACCACCATGGGTACTCACCTCCCCCCTTCCTCCACTAACTTTCCCAGCTGTGAGATTGCCAAGTTGCAATCCACACCATCCTCCCCAAGCATCTTTCGACGACAAGATTGATTTTGATTGAGAATGGAAGGTCTTGGATGTGTTTGCTTTCCCCCTCTCACACAACTAACACAAGGACTCAGCTATAAAAGTTGTAGAAGACAGAAGAACAAAAGCAGCAAGTTTTAATTTCAGTTTGTAATTTTTTTGTATTTTTAAGCATTTTTCTCAAGTTTTTTAGCAATTAGCTTTAAGCACTTGTACTCTCTTTCTTTCAGTTAGAACTCCATCATTTGAGTAATATCATTTCAGTTTTCAAGTTTAAGTGTTCTTTGTTTTCAATTCTAAGCTAACATTTATCCAATAAGCTACTCAATAAGTATTTGTAGAACTCTATTCCTTGTTCATAAGCTCAAGTTTAATTTAAATCTGTTTTAGAACCGCCTACCTCCCCCCCCCCCCCTACCGTCTCCCTTCCCTCTAATCCATTTAAATCAAAGTCATGATCACTTGAGGTGTTTTGAGTTCGTTTTGAAAGCAACAAGTTAAATAAGCTAAAATTAGCTTATTAAGCTTAAAGCTCAGGTTTAGGGGCTAGGGAGCCCCACCCCTTAAGCCGTTCCACAGTTTTTAAGCCACCCCTCTACACGAGTGGCTTTGGTTTCTGAGACTTACAATAATGTCTCAGGTTTCATTCTTAACGTCTCATTTTAGCCTAATTTTAGCCTTTTTATTCCTTCGCTCCCCCTCACCCTTTCTATTCAAAAATTTTGTTTAATTCTCTTTTAATTCATGTTTGTTTAGGCTTCCAATCTCTAGCTGTTTTAATGTTTTTCATTAGTTAAATGTGTCCCCCCCTGTGACGTTAGTCTCTCTCCTTAAAAACTGTCCTATTAGTATTAAGCTAGCTGAGAAACTAGCTAGTTTTTCTTATAAGCTAGGGGACTTTTCGTGTTTAAGTATGTTCAAATAGGTTAGTATAAAAATGGAGTAGATATAAGGTTTTGTAAGTTTAAGCTTTAAAATAGATTTTAGATAAAAAAATTAATTGGACAGTTAGATTTAAAGGGTGTTTGGGATAACCATGAAAACGGGTCAAAAAGGGTTTGTCCATGGGTTGAGGTAAATTGGTTTGATTAAGCTTAAGTTTTAAGCTAGTTTAGCTGTTTTTTTAAAAAGTTTTAGTTGGAAAATTGTTTTTCAAAGGTTTATAAGCCCTCCTTGAAACTGTTAGATTTTTAACAACACCACAAGTGCTTATTTAGTTAAGCACTTGTGGTTTGAGTTTGTGCATCAAAAAGTTTGTGTTTTGTGTGTCTAAAAAGGGCTGTCAAACAGCTTTGCGTCTTTTGACTTGGATGAGTCAAAAACACCATAGGCTTTTGTCAAGTTTCTAAAAACCAAAAGACCTTTTTCACCACACAAATTCAGCAGTTAAAAATGGTTTTTAAAAGTCCAAAATTTGTGCACAAGCTGTTTAGCTTTTTCAAAACCTCTTGAATGAAAGTCCGATGATGATTTTATCTTCCACTTGCTTCCCCATGGACCAATGAATTCGGGGTCGAGTCAAGCTTGTGACTCGGTTAATAAAAACAAGGCGCTTCGTGGGAGGCACCCCATGCTTATCCGTAGTATTTAATAAATAAGTGTTTGTGTGAGAGGCTTTCATTTTCCATTACCCGTGTTTTGTCCATGTTTTGTGTGCTTTGTATTGTATGTCCAGGTATTCCCGGATTGTGAAGGCTCTCGATTCTGTCATTTTTAACTCGAGCTTCACATCCTCAGCTTCATTTTGGGAATTCAGTATCCAAATCTAATCGACTAACGTTTTATCTTTTGGCACACTTCATAAACGGCCTTAGATTTACGTAGGAACCCCTTTGAAACATCGAGGACGATGTTTAGTTCTAGTATGGGGGGGGAATCTTCGATTTGATTTTTGCCTGCAGTCGTTGTTATCACGCAATCCCGTTTTTACACCAAATTTTTGCAAAAATACCAAAAAAAAAAAAAAAAAAAAAAAAAAAATTTAAAAATTTCAAAAATAGAATAAGTGTTTTTGTCTTTTTGGGTAGAGTAAGAATAAATTTTTGACTCGATCGGGCGTGTTGAGCCCTAGCTAGTTCTTTTAGGCCAAAGCTTTCACGAATTCTATTGCTTTGAATTAAGTGAAGAACGAGAAATGATAGAGTTAAATATAAGTTTATGTGTCAAGCAAGATTCGTCTAAAAACTTATATGAATAACTTGTGTTCTTTTTCTCCCATAAGCTTCTAATCCGCCTAATCATACGTGTTCGATTTAATTCAGCTAAGTCAATCGATGTTTTCAGAAAAAGCTTCAAATTTGTGACTTGATTCTTTAAAAAGCAAAAGTTTTGAAAAGATTTAATGCCAATAAAGCATACATTTGATTATATGGAGCAAGTAATAGATGTGTCGTGATATCCCACTCCGCTAACCACGAGGTGGGGGTTCAAACTAAGACATCTTTGCTTCTAGGGACTTGGTGTGTCGTGATATCTCACTTGGAAGAAAGGTCTAGGTGAGGGTTCAAACTAAGACACTAATCCTTAGCCATATTAGGAAGAAGGTGTTGATGTGATTTCCCACTACGCTAGCAACGGGGTGGGTTTTCAAACTAAGAACACCGGACGTTGGTTGTGATATCCTACTAGGGAGCGAGGCCTAGGTAGGTGTTCAAACTAAGCAACGCATTCCTAGCTTTAAGAACTTGTAAAAAAAAAAAAAAAAAAAATAAAAAATAAATAAATATAATAATAATAATAATAATAATTTTGAAGTTCTATAAAATCAAGTTGCAAAGTCTTAATAAATTGTTGCTTTGAGTCACGATTCATTTTGTGACTATGAGAATAAGTTGATCTATGGTTGAGTTAAATCAAGCACACACACGTAATCATTTATCCATGTCGGGAGTTCAAAAGTTCACAAGTCATAAGTATGAGGGCTTTACACTTAGACTTATATTGACAAATGATCTTGTTTAATTGCTTGGTTTGGATCTAGTGAAAAATCGGGGACGATGAATTTATCCATTCGGACATCCGTAGATTATTCTATGGGCGTTTCTCATTCTATGATCCCAATGTTGATATAATAAAGGAAGTCAAACAGGTAGTCGAGAAAAGAAAAAGAAAAATCCAAAAATATTAGGGATAGTTAGTGTACAAATAAAAAATGGTGAAAACGGGACTTGTCGAAGCTTTTGATTCTTTAGTTTCCCTTGACGAACACTTTGCTACTTTTCAAAGTTATTAGTCGAGGGAGATTGAGATTCTTAGTTTTCGTAAATGTTTACTTCATAACATTGCGTGAGGACACGGCAATACCTTAGTATGGGGGATTTTGGTATGTGCTTAATTACACATACCTTTTACCTTTAAAAACGAGCTAAAATAACCAAAAACGGACTTAAAATGCCAAATATACGCTTGTTTTGCTAATTGTATTGTGCAGGAACGGATAACTAAGAAAAGGACGAAAAACAAAGCCAAAACGACAAAACCGGACTCGGAATGGAAAAGACTGTGAAAGACAAAGCCAAATCGAAGCCGAAAAGTCAATCAAGTCAAAAAGTCAACAGAAAAGTCAACTGGTCAAAGCCAAAGTCAACCCAAGTCAACCCCGAAGTCAAAAAGTCAAGAAATATAAGTTTAAGGGTTGAAATTGCCAAAACCCTAAACTTATATTTATAAGAGGAAAAGAGAAAATGAAAGGCAAGGGTGCAAACTGCCATTTGAGCAAAGTTACACTCCAAGGGCTATTTCTGTCAAGTCCTAAGACTTGTACCACCAAGGACGTGTGGTGTAATTAGTCAAATAACCTTTGGGGACTGAAATTGCCAAGTCCCCAAAAGGTTTTAACAACAAGGACGATGGATGCAATCAAGCATGTCACTTTGAAGGACCAATAGTGCCAAGCCCACAAACCCTTTGCCTGTTATAACTCAAAACAATTTTTCCCGCCTTTTTCCCCACAAGCAAACTCACGGGTTTGCCTTCCCCCTTTTACCCTGCACCTCAAAAATCCCTGGGTAAACGTTTCCCCCCTCCTCCACTAAAACCCTAATCCCATTTGGCAATCCCACAATTCCCCAAGCCTAATCCAACGGCTATGATGATGGATTATTGATGAAAATTGAAGGGTCAAGATTGGTTTTTGGTTTTGCTCTCACCAAACAAACACAAGAAGCACAACAAAGAAGCTGCCCAGCTTATAAAAGAAGAAGAAGACAGAGGTTCAAGTTAGTTAGTTTTTTCTTTCAGTTTGTAATTTCCCGTATTTTTAAGCTCTTTCTTTTACGTTTAAATACTTGCACTTTGTAATCTTTAGCCTGTTCGGAATGGAAAAGTTGTGAAGGACAAAGCCAAAGCAAAGCCAAAGACCAGAAAAGTCAAAGTCAAAGTCAACTCAACAAATCAACAGTCCAAAACCGGAAGCCCGTAAATTGGAAGAAAACAATTGGTTGCATACTCAACCCATCAGATGGGTCGGGAACAGAGCCCAATAGTATATTAATGAAGACTGTGAAGACCAAATGGGCCCTCAATCAATGACAACAGCCCATTTGTGTGCAATTGACAGAGACTATGAAGACTTTGAAGGCCCGATCCTAGCCCTTGAACAAGCCAATCTCAGCCATTGTACACACAAAACCCACCCAAACCTTATTGGGCCTTAAAAAGCCCAATAACAAAAGCCTAAACCCAATTGGGCCCAATACACAAACCTAAACCCAATACTGGCCCAAAACAACTTTTTATAAACCCTAGGGACTAAAATTGTCAAGTTTAAAAATGTTTGTAAAAAGAAAAGTGTTTTAAAAATA
>BQNB010087226.1:8880-27975 GCA_026074375.1 Tanacetum coccineum
CGTACGGGTCATGTCGAAATTTTGTAAAAAGTTTATACTTAGAAATTTTCCTAAAAACATGATTTTTGATTTTTAAATAATAAAACATTATTTTATTTTATTTAATAAATTTACTAAAAGACGAAAAATATAATTTTTTTAAACTTCTCTAATGTGTTTATTATGAGTAAACATTCCGTTTTCAACCGCATTATGATTATTTTGAAATGACAAAGGTTTACTGAATGGACTTGTCGAGATATATTTATAATTATTAATTATAAATATTTATTTATATTACTTATCTATTTTCTCTAAATAATATAAGTATGTATTATCGGGGAATGAGATTGATATGATTGTGGAAATATGTCGTCAACCATCACACCACTAAATTGTTTTGGGTAATTGTACAACGCGTCTAAACTCTATGCATCAAACGTGAAGATTGTTTTAGAAGTGGATGATTAAATTGGGACATTAACTGGACTAGGTCATGTGCGGGCGTCGTTGCATTTGCTTGTGTGATTGAGATTTGGTTGCTAAAGACTTGCTTGAGGTGAGTTCTCGTAGCCCCACTTTTTACTGGTTTTTCCGTTGGGGGACAATGATACTCAAATGTGTTTTGAAATATTTTGAATTGATCTGTGCGAAATGTGGTTTTGTTTTTGGGACAAGTTACGTACTTATGACTGCTATGTGAATATTATATGCTGAATGATTGTTTGGATCGGAGGGGTACGCCTATCCTAGTATTTGTATGATTGTTTGGATAGGATGGGTACGCCTACCCAGTATTTGTGTGATTATTGGAGCGGATGGGTACGCCTACTCAAGTTTGTGTGAGGTCCTGCCCTAATATTAGTGCTCCAGATGGTAGGCCCTTTAGGTGCGTAAGTGACATATGGTGATTGACTAGCATGGATGCTATGTCTTGGATTGTTGCATATATTCACTGTCATATAGCACTATTGTCCACTGTTGAAATATTGGCACAACTTTTGGGTTTAAGGTCAAACCTACGAGCTCACCAACATTATTGTTGACGTTTTCGAGTATCATTTTCAGGTGAAGTGAAAGAAGAGTAGTTTGGTGATTGTTATAGCAGACTTAGAAGTATCCTGAGTGGAATTTCGTTTGAAGTCTTGCTTGCTTGTTGTTTGGTTCTAGTAATTGGATGTTTTGGATTAAGTTTGGATTATGGACCCCTGTGAGGGCATTTGAATAATTGTAAGAGATTATGGATTTTAGTTGCGATTTGGGACATCACTCGAGGTTGTTCGAGGTTGATGGTCTTCATAGCACTTGAAGTTTATGCAATGTAGTTTTCTCTATTTTGTATCTTGTGTTATGATTGATCATTATGTTGCATTCCCGAGTTTCCACCATTGTCGGGGTGTGACAGGCCCCCTTAGTGATAAAGGGGCCTCCCTTAATAACATGGCCGATCCCCTTAGTGATAAGGGGGCCGCCCATCTGACGACCAATTTTCTTGGTTTTTTTTATTTTGGCAAGTTTTAACTAATTTGTAGTTAAAGATCAACAAAAGAAATGCTGATTTTTAATAAGATATTTGACATTTTAATTACCTCTTTGTTAATTAAAAATACTTTAATTACTTCGGACGAAGTAATCAAGTTGTCAAGCCGAGAGATGGTTTAACGAAGATTAAGTGATGTTTTTATTTAACATTTCGTTAATTAAGCATTTTAATTATTTTGGATGAAATAATCAAATTGTTACCATTTAAAGACGAGAATGAGAGAAGGATATTTTTTAGAAGATTTTGATGATATGTTATATAGTTCTTAGACTTTGATTCAATAAATCAAATGGCTCATGTTAATGAGATATAAATAGAAGAATGGCGATGATTGTGTTTTGAACGATACTTCTTCGATGAATATATTTCCTCTTTGAGAGATTACGTGAAGAAAGAGGTGACGAATTTGTTTAGAGATAGAGATAATTAAAAGAGGTTAATACTCGATTATCTAGATCCTATAGATGATGTTCTTTGTAGACATGTGGTCGAGGCGGATGTCATAGACGATGGGAGTTTGTTTCATCCATAGTGTTTTGATGTCATGTCATTCTGGCGCTTACAAATTTGGCTTCGATAGTGGTTATAGTAGAAGCAATTTGCTTCTTCGAAAATGAGATTTTAAACAACATACCATAAATGTGCAAACATTGCTAGTGCTTTTTTGGACCACATAATCTCCCTGATGACATCAAATAATTTCTATTTTATAGCATCATTTATGTTATGTTATTAACCCATTTTGTACAGTTATTGCAAATAATTGTTACTTAATCGTTTATATTTGAGAATTGCAGTAATAATGGAGTAATTGGTGAAAGTTAGCAAAAGGCGAGCATTCTGGAGCTTAAATGAAGATATTTTAAAGATTACTATTCTAAAGACCAATACGCCAGATCCATCAAGGAAGATACGACGTATCCGTGCCTGCACTCACCAAAGACCATAGAGAATAAAGCTACCGACTGCACTTCTTCATCTCCCGTGAGATTAATACTTGTGGAACTATAAATTTTCCTCTTAGTAAGACAATATGTTATGGATTATAATCTAGCTACGGATGCCTAGAATTTTTCGTAATTAATTTCTCCTTTTTGATTATAATCCTAGGCAACTAATCTAATTCTTATTTCTAGTTAAGATATCATTTAGAGAAGTCGAAATTTCATGTTTACCAAGAAACATATTCCACTATCATGTGATTGATAAATATTACATGACACATGATATCTACGATATTTTAACTAATGCTTAACACAGTAACGCTGTGAAAACAAGTTTTACGTATTCTACTTGCTTAAATAATTTCAATAAAGGAGATCATGAAAGCCTTTGCCTATGATTTTTTCTACTAGATAACGTCAAGTGATAAATAGATCACCATCCATTATATGCTATTGTTTAGTAGGAACAAAATCTGTTTGTTAACCGATAAGTTAAGATCAATCATATATCTGTTACATATACTCCTCCGATTCTAAAATTTGTCTCTAAGCATATTCACTTCAATAAAGTAACAATTCAAGCATTTGGTCCCCAATATCTTATGGGTCTGAAATCGCTTCAGTCCCGCCGAACATCTTGTTGGCATATTTGCGATTTGGGATCATCTTGGACATGTACAAATGGTGACAAAGTCCCCATGGAGCTATTAGTTTTGTTGTGGGGAATTACTAACTACATTGTGGATTGTATTTAGAGTAATGATTGTCAAATTTGTGATTTCATCTGATGGGTTTGTGTTTTTAAGACCTAGACGAGAAATATTATTCTTTTTGAGGAGAGAGTGATTTTTGACCTATAACCTTGGGGTTTGGTAAATCCAACTCCGGGTTTTAAAGATGGTTTATGAAAACATTTTACTTCATCATTCCTTGCGACGAGAACTTTAATATTGTTCGATGGATTTTTCTTTAATAGATATTATGGATTCAAGGTTCTTTTGATTTTACAAGGATGTTTAATATCGACTAGTCGCCCCACATCGTTGAACGCTTCAGACGAATTAAATCCTAGACTCGATTTGTCTCCGGATGGTTTTTGTAAACTTAACATTTTCTAACGAGAATGAGTACTTTTATTAAATTGGTTGAGCTTAGTCATTTCCTCTTTAAGTTTCTCATTTTCATTCTTAAAGTTTTGACATGTTTTACATTCTATATTAATTTCTATTATTTTTCTCTAATTTAGGACAAATTTTCTTTTAATTGAGCAATTCATCTTCTAGGACCAATTTATAGTAGATTTTTAACGACAAGTGTTTTAAAAATTACTTTTAATCCCATTTTGCATAAGATATGATATGCACTATCTAAATCTAAGTCATCTATTGATGATAAATCATCACTATAAAATTTGGTTTCGAAACGTACCTTATTTGATGTTTGAACCACAAGACAAGTTTCGTTCCTTATATCAGTCTTTCTATACTCATCTTTGCAGTTATTGCTCCATGTTTCCTCCAACAAAAGCCCCTTTGGTTTTTGCTTTTCTTGTTGACGTTTGGGCATTCTCAGATGAAGGTGATTCGGATCTCTGCATCTAAAACCATTTTCTGTTCGCTTTTCGCAATTTTAGTCATCCTTTACTTCTTTAGAATGACTTTCTTTCATCGTGTGGTTGTCTTACAAACCTTCCTCGTATTTTTGAAGACTTTCTTGAAGTCTCTCACGGCCATAGCATGCTCTTCGTCTTCACCATCGAAGGTCAAACTTTCTTCATCACCAGATTCCATTTTAGCCTTCAAAGCGAGAGATGCTACTTAGTTCACTTTGTTCTCTTTTGCCTTTGACCATTTTGGAATCTCTCTTTATTATCACTTCATATACTTTCAAGTTGCCGATAAGTTCGTCAAGTGATAGTGATGTCAAATCCTTCGACACTTTAATAACCGTGACTTTTGCGCGCCATTTAGGATGAAGTGCCCTAAGAATTTTCTTAACATAGTTCTAGCTAGAAAAACCTTCATCAAGTGCTTTTAGACTAGCAATGATAGTGCTAAATCTAGCAAAAGCATTATCTATCGATTTCTCTTTCGGAATCGTAAATGTTCATATTGTTGAACAAGAAGATCTATTTTGTTATCCTTGACTTGACTATTACCTTGGTGAGTGATAGGAGAAAAATCACCATAGATAATAACATGCCAAAGATCTAGTTATTTTTAGTGAGTTTCTTTTTAAGATCATCGTTTTGTTTGTCAAATGGTACAATTTCATCCTTTTTAGTTTCGGGATTAATTTTAATAGGAGAAAAATCACCATAGGTAATAACATGCCAAAGATCTAAATCTTTTGATTTTACATAAGTTCCGAATCTATTTTCCAATAAATAAATCCATCACTTTCAAATAGTGGTGGTCTTTGCATAGATTGCCCTTCTAAATATTTTTCTGATTCCATATATCGATTCAAGTTTTAAAATACAGTTTACTTTAAAAATCTTGTTTGACATGGCTTCTGATACCAATTGTGGAAACAAGAAGGGGGGGGGGTTTGAATAGTTTATCGATTTTTAAATTAATGTAACGTTTGTATATAAAAAGTTAGATTCGATTTTATGTGATCTCAATGTACACACAATATGAACGATCTAGTTAAGTAAATAAATGACAATAAGTAATAATGTAAATTTGTAAGACAAAAGATAAGAGTTAGAAAGATCAAACCACAACACACGGATTTATAGTGGTTCGATAACGAAGCTTCTATTCGCCCTAATCCACTCCTCGAGTACCCAACTCGAGAGTTCTCTTCACTATGTCAACAAACTCCCTTTAGGTGGAGAAAACAATACACAAGTAGCTTACATTAATTTTCGACACTAAGCCAAATGTCGAGTCCTAATCTTAGCTAGAACCAATCTACCACACGCTTGTATTTTGAGGCCTAAAATACTAACCACACTAACAAGATATCACTTCACCTAAACACTAACACGATATACCCAATCTAACTATTACACACAATCACAAGAGATATAGATGAATTACAAGATACAACACAATCGTAACTGTTACGTGAACACCAACTAAGCTACAATACTTCTTGACTTAATGACTAGAAGTATTCTTCTCATTCACTTGAGGATCTAAGCTTGAATCACATGGAAACAAAAGCTTAAGATTAAATGATCAAAAGATTGTAGGAGATGTATAAACTAATTTTAGACAGAAAGAAAATGAGTGCAAAAGGTGAAAAATCTATGGGGGTCCACTATATATAGGCAAAGCTAGGAGCGTTTTTATGTGGCCGGCCCTCTTAGCTCATAGGTCGGCCCCTTATCACTAAGGGGGCCGCCCTTACCTATAAGGGGGCCGCCCATAGTAGGACGCTCCCATTTTGTCTTTTTCAGTGGAGGTTTTTTTCTGGATTAGTTTTATCAATTTTTAGGTGAAAACTTTGAATTCAAAATATTTATTTTGAATAAAACATTTCTTGTAAATACCAAAAATGTTTTGTATAAGTTTAAAGATGTTTGTTACATTTTATAAAAATATAAGGTTTAGAAAATATACATTCCTTTGATCAAAAATAAATTAAGCATTTATTTATTCATACCTTTAAGTGATTAATTTTCGAAATGAAAATTTATGACTAATTACTTGTTTACGTTTAATTTTACATATAGCGTTTTAACATTTTGTGATTATCAAAACGTAGAGGAGTCGAAAAATATCAATAACGTTTTTAGGAATTATTTCTATCAACAGATTCGGCGAAGCGACGGCGTTAGGAATCTTGCAATGTCGTCGCGTCCTATTTCCTATATATACAAACTCATTTTTACTTGTGCGCAACTTTTGGGAGACAAACCCTAACTATTTGCGTTTTTAGGGTACTATCTTTTATTCAAGTGAAGTCATCTATCTTTTATGCATTCAATATGTTTATGTGTTGTTTGAATGATTCTTGTTCTTCTCTTATATTTAACATGCTAGGCTAGATCCATTAGTATTTACTTATGATTGCATGAAACTTGGTTTGTAGATCCTTTTAATATTGCTTCTTATGATGGATGTACGTGTTAGGCTCTAAAACACTGGCTATAAAATATTACATTAGCATAGACGTCTAGGGAAACGCGAGTGTGTAGAAAGGATACCATCGGTAACAGTCTTCATATACCGTTTCCACCTAATATGGTTGATCACTTTACGTGTTTTAATGGACTGTAATGTACTTTTATGGGCCTTGTTTTATGCTTAATATCCTTACATATGCATTGCCTTTAACCTAAATAATTACATAGACGGCGGATTCGTGTAATCTATTCCTGACCTAGTGTAACCCTTGCGGATTTTCTAGTCATGTAATGTTCTATTTAAGTCCTTTGACTTTTTGACTTTTACCATTTTCCGTTTAGCATATTACGTGTTTGACGGTAGTCAATTATTTATTTTCATTTGTCACTAAATCTTTTATTTAATATATTAAACCTTCTCTAGTGGTTTAACAATACTTATTTGATCAATACGGGTAGGTTGTCCAGCAAAACGGCTCAGAATGTCAAACAAAGCGTTTCGGCACGTCGTAAATGTCAATACTTAAATTTAAACCAAACTTCGCTATAAAAACTATGTATAGTGAATATTCTAGATTCATGTAAATGTATTTTTGAATTCATTAAAAATAGTAGAAAACGTCGAGTCAAATTTTAAATCACGATTTGGGAGCGTTAGTGAACCCGACAAGTGATGGAAGGCACCAAGGATACCCTAGGATGCCAACCGGATTTCGAAACCCTTAGGGGACAAGAGGCTTTTGAAAGGGCTTTAGCTAAAGGAGGCACACATATCTACTCATTTTGGTCCAATAGTATCTCATTTCAAACACCACAACATCTTTTTTCACTTCTCTTTTTCTCTCTTGGTTTCGTCCGAACCTAAAACTAACAAAAAACATTTTGTTTTCCAACTTTGATAAAAAACATGATGGTATAAGCGTTCCACGGGTTGATTTAAAGCTGTGTGGTTATAAAACACAATGTTTGGTGCTGTCGGTTTGTGTCGGATCTGTCTTCAAATCCATTTTCGATAAGTCACTTTTTAATTCATAAAAATCTTTATTCATTGAATGAATAAATGATGATTAGATGTTAGTGGTACCGATCCGTTTTTTTTGTCAAAAATCAAATCGAAAAATGTACGAAAACACCACAATAATCTGCGTTTGAGTTCGATCACAAAGAAAAGAGAAAAAAGGGTTGATCATTTTAATATAGTGGTTGCATTGGTGAAGAGACTTTATTTGCTTATTATAGATTGTAGCTTATTTGGTTTATTTATAAGTTTTAGCGAGCTTATTTTGGGCTTATATAGCTCGAAAATCACAAGGATAAAAAAGGAAGTGTTTTTGGTTATTTACTTCTTTTGTCATATTTTTATAGCTTATTTTGATAGCTTATTTTGATATCTAAAAGTACTACGTAGCTTGTTAGCTTATTAAAAAGCTAAACATACTTGTTTTGAGCTTATGAGGCTCACGGCCCAATATGGCCCAATAAGCCACAGCTTATTGTGGACCTTATTGTGGTTTGACTTATTTTCATGGCTGTTGGTTAGAGCCTTTTTTTTTTTTTTTTTTTTTTGATTTTTTGTATTTGTTTAAGGCCTCTCATAGCTTAACGGCTTGAAAATAAGCTCCGGATAGCTTATTTTAGGCTTAAGGGGCCACAACCCAATAAGCTAAGCCGAACCATGGCTTAGTCTTGGTCTGTGAGACTTGGCTTGTGTTGTGGCTTATTCATCTAACTTATATTTGTTAATGGGCTTTAGTATTAGGCCTAAATCGGGTTTTATAACTAGTAACAACATGTTGGACTACTATTGGGGCTTAAGGACTACTATTGGGGCTTAAGGCCCAATACGTGTAAGCTAGTCATTTAAACACCTGGAATGGATATTTGAGAACGATTTACAGCTGTGTAGTTAAGTTAGTCTTTTGGAGAAATGTATTTTGATAAATCGATACGAAAACGTAGATTTTTTAATTTTGGCGGAATTGATTGGTTTTAGGGAAAATGTTTGGAAAATGAGGTTTAAAACCTCGGACAAAAATAACGTTTTTAAACGTTACGGGTCATGTCACCCCCCAAAATTTTATAAAAAATGTTATACTTAGAATATTTCTTGAAAATTTGTTACTTTCTTAAAATCCGACAAAAAAAGATGTAAATAATAAAATATTATTATTTTAATAAATCGACTAAAAGCCGAAAAACATACTTTATAACATTATAAAATATTGAACTTCTATAAATGGTTTAGCGTAATGAAAACGCGTCTTTACAATATAATCTATACAATTTAAACTAGAAACCTCGGGGTTACCAGATGAATTACCAGAGTATGCTTATGAATATCGATTTTCTAAACATTGTTATTTTACTTATCTATTTTCTTAAATAGTATAAGTGTATAGTATCAAACGTACATACTTAGTATATCTCCTTCGAGTCTACATCACCAACCACTACGCAACCAATACCACTAAAACTAGTAATACGAAAACATTTTCAAAACTCCTATGCATCAAATCCAAATACCCATTTCAAGCATAATTCTAAATTAGTCAAATTGCTAGGTCGTGTGTGGGAGTCGTTGTACATCGTTGTTGACCTATTATATTCCCTGCTACTTGTTATCTTTGTTAAGGTGAGTTCTCATAGCCCCACTTTTTAAACACTTCATTGGGGGAAATGATACTCAAATGCTTTTTAATGCTTTTCATCTGTGCAAAACTTCTATTTATTTTGGACAATGCTATGTGCCTATGATTGCTATGCGAATGTCATGATGACTAATGGAACAAGTTCTACAAAACAAATCATTTTGTGCATGAGTTCTATATGAACCTTTATGCAAGGACAACTTTGCCGACCTTGGGTTGGCTCCAGCTGGTAGGTGACAGGTTCAGAGGACTATATGCGCGTGGAACATTATGGATTGTGGTTTGGATTGAATGTTATGATATCATGTGATTCTATGTCAGAATTCTATATACTAATGCATGCATTCTGTTTTCATATTGCACAATTATCTGCAACTTAAATTCTGGCACAACAACTAGGTTTACCAACTTTATGTTGACCGTTTCGAGTATCATTTTCAGGTGATGCAATTGCTCGTTAAGTTCAAGATAGAATGCCTTAGAGACCTAAGCTATCCCGTGAGGGATCATTGTTGAAGGATTTGCATTCGAGACTTGTTTTCATGTTGATGATCATAGATTATCCTAGACTTATCTTACCCCTATGTTGGGTGTTGGTTTGTAATAAATTTGAACTATGTGTTGTGTTCATCGACTATTTTGACACAAGTTTTCATACTTGTCGTCGAAGGATGTTGTGACACTATTTGATATGCATTTAGATTTCTCTATATTGTATCATGTGTTATGACGATTCCGTCCTTCGTCACGCCTCGTGTTTCCGCCATTGTCGAGGTGTGACAGATTAGTATCAGGGCACTGGTTATAGAAAACTAGGTGGTTTGGCCTAGACTATAACCTAGGAACTTTCATATACTTTGTATGATAGGATCTATGTGTGCCTATTACTTGATTTGCGCGTATGTATCGTATATCGTATATCGTATCATCTATCGTCTATCGTATTAGTTAGATCAATCACTGGGCTGTGTGGGCTAGATACTGAGTACAACTAGGAAAGGACGCATTTATAAATACGGTGGCCAATGTAATTTGATATGCATCACAACCCCGCAGACTTAGTTACTCCACGCCCTCACTCAAACGGTGTTTGACACCATAGGATCGTTATTCGAGTTATAGCATACTAGGACTGTCATTTGAGCCATAGCTTATTAGGACCGTCATTATGCGAAATTCCTCACCGGCCTAATGATTACTTGTATCCTCCCTCGTGTAGATAATGGTTTCAATAATGACAACCCGCAATGCTGGTCGAGCACTACTACAACACGAGGTGGAGGGACAAGTGAATAGGATAGTCGAGAAGGTGAGAGGTCTGGAGATTAAGCATGAAGTGGTAGAGGTGGCCAAGGAAGCCAAGGAGGTGGTAGAGGTGGCTAAGGGAGTGGCCGAGGTAGCCTATGAGGTGGTGGAGATGGCCAAAAAAGTGATCAGGGTAGTCAAGGAAGTAGTCGAGGTAACAGAGCGAATGCAGGTAGTGGTGGAGTCCCTGACTTTGCTACTATCATAGCTCAGCAGTTGCAAAACCTACTACCCACTATTGTAGCACAAGTAGGAAACCACGTTAGCAACCAAGGGAACAATAAGAACCAAGAAGACAACGTCACCAATGACAAAAACCAGGGTAATGTTAGGACGATGAACAATGGTCGAGGTGGTTGTTCATACAAGGAGTTCATGGCTTGTAACCCAAAAGATTATGATGGAAAGGGTGGTGCGATAGTCTACACTCGCTGGATTGAGAAAATGGAATCAGTCCAAGATATGAGTGGGTGTGGAGAGAATTAGAAGGTTAAGTACACTGCTGGTTCTTTTATCGGTAAGGCACTAACCTGGTGGAACTCCCAGATCTAGACTAGAGGTCGAGAGGCCGCAGTTGGCATGACCTGGGAAGACTTTAAGACTTTGACAAGAGAGGAGTTATGTCCAAACAATGAGATGCAAAAGCTGGAAATTGAGTTTTGGTGTCACGTCATGGTCGGAGCTAACCATGCTGCGTACACCGATCAATTCCATGAGCTTGCTAGGCTAGTACCTCATTTGCTTACCCCTGAGAACAAAAGAATTGAGAGGTACATCTATGGCCTCGTTCCACAGATCTGTGCGATGGTGGCAGCAACGTAGCCAACAATAATTCAAAGTGTTGTACTAAAAGCTGGGATGCTAACCGATGAGGCAATTAGGAATGGAGCGTTGAAGAAGATTACTAAGAAGATAGGGAATAATGTAGAGCTGAGTAGGGATGGAAATGCTAGGAATGATAACAAGAGGTCTAGGACTGGAAGGGTGTTTACCACAATCATAAACCCTGTTAGGAAGGAGTACACTGGTACGACACCCAAATGCACAAACTATAACTATCACCATTAACCCGAGGTACCTTGTCGTTTGTGTACAAACTGTAACCGATTCAGGCATATTGCCAAGGATTGTAGGGTGGGGCCTAGGGTAGTGAATCCCTTGAATGCTAGAAACCTGGCTGCTGCTCATGGGGTGTGTTTTGAATGTGGTGGTACTGACCATTACAAGGCAGCATGTCCTAGGTTGAACCGAGCCCCAAGACCAGGAGAAAATCGTCCAAATCAAGTGATGGCTATCGAGGGAGGTCAAGGTCATGGAAACAATGGCAACCAGGCACGTGGAAGGGCTTTTGTGATGGGAGCAGAGGAGGCTCGCCAGGACCCAAACATACTGACGGGTACGTTCACTTTAAACAATCATTATGCCACGACTCTATTCGATTCTGGTGCCGATTATAGCTTTGTTTCCACAACTTTCATACCTCTGCTAGACATAGAGCCCGATAACTTAGGTTTTAGTTATGAGATCAAAATAGATAGTGGTCAACTGGTAGAGATCAATAAGGTTATTCGAGGTTGCAAACTAGAGATAGAAGGTCACATCTTTGATATCGACTTGATATCGTTTGGACACGGAAGTTTTGATGTAATTGTAGGGATGGACTGGTTGTCCAGGCACAAGGCCAAAATCGTTTTCCATGAGAAGGTAGTTAGGATTCCACTACCAAACGACGAAATACTTAGAGTCTTAGGGGAAAGGCCAGAAGTGAAGGTGAGACATTCTAAGAGTGAAAAAGTCAAAGAGCAAAAACTGAAGGACATAGTTGTCTTTAGAAACTTTTTTGAGGTATTTCCTGACGACCTATCAGGATTACCCCCTTTATGAGAAATCAAATTTTGTATCGACTTATTCCATAGAGCTATGCCGGTTGCGAAATCCCCTTATCGTTTGGAGCCCTCTAAAATGGAGGAGTTTTCAAGTCAACTCAAAGAACTCAAGGACAAGGTTTCATTTGACCAAGTTCACCGCCATGGGGAGCACCAGTATTATTCGTCAAGAAAAAGGACGGTTCCTTAAGGATGTGTATCAATTATAAAGAATTGAATAAGTTGGCCATCAAGAACCGTTATCCCCTCCTTAGAATAGATTACCTATTCGATCAGCTGCAAGGATCATAGTATTTCTCTAAGATAAATCTTCGGTTCGGATACCATCAGCTGAGAGTGCACGAGGATGACATTCCAAAGACTGCATTTAGAACTCGATATGGACATTTCGAGTTCACAGTAATGCCCTTTGGTCTGACGAATGCACCAATGGTATTTATGGACTTGATGAACCGAGTATGTTGGCCTTACTTAGACAAGTTTATGATAGTGTTCATAGATGACATCTTGATCTACTTTAGGACTAAGGAAGAACATGATATGCACCTTGGGTTAATCTTGGAAGTGCTCAAGAAAGAGAAACTGTACGCAAAATTCTTTTAGTGTGAATTCTGGCTGAAAGAAGTGCAGTTCCTTGGGCATGTGATTAACGACGATGACCTACATGTTGACTCCAACAAGATTGCAGCTGTTAAGAATTGGGAAGCCCCTAGAATTTCATAAGAGGTTCGCTCATTCTTAGTATTAGCACGATACTACCGCCGACTCATAGAGAATTTCTCTAAGTTAGCCAAACCCCTTACCATTTTGACACAGAAGCACAAGGAGTACGTTTGGGGAGAGGAACAAGAGAGGGCATTTCAGACCTTGAAGGATAAGCTCTGTAATGCACCTGTTCTAGCTCTCCCCGATGGACCAGAAGACTTTGTGGTATACTATGATGCATCATGCTTAGGGGGTGCGTGCTGATGCAGAGGGGCAAAGTGATTGCTTATGCCTCTAGACACTTGATGATCCATGAAAAGAACTATACCACTCATGACTTAGAATTAGGTGCAGTAGTATTTGCCCTCAAGATCTGGAGACATTACTTGTACGATACGAAGAGCGTCATATACACTTATCACAAGAGTCTCCATCACATCTTTAATCAGAAGGAACTAAATATACGTCAACGTCGTTGGATAGAGCTGTTCAACGACTATGACTGCGAAATTCGCTACCATCCTGGTAAGGCGAATGTATTAGCCGACGCACTAAGTAGAAAGGAGAGATTCAAGCCTATAAGAGTTTAAGCTATAAACATGACCATTCAGTCGAGTATCAAGGATATAATACTAGCGGCTCAGAATGAAGCATCTAAGGCTGTCAATGCACCAACAGAAATGCTGCGAGGGCTAGACGATTAGATGAAACGTAGGAGTGATGGAGCATTGTATTATCTAGATCGAATATGGGCCCCTTTAACGGGTGATGTGAGAACCCTGATAATGGATGAAGCTCATAAGTCAAAGTACTCAGTACACCCAGGAACAGATAAGATGTACTATGACCTTCGGGACATGTATTGGTAGCTAGGAATGAAGAAAGATATAGCCTTATATGTTAGCAAGTGTTTGACTTGTTCTAAGATTAAAGCTGAACATTAGAGGCCATCCGGCTTAGTGCAGCAACCTGAGATCCTAGAGTGGAAATGGGAGAGAATAGCCACGATCTTTATCACCAAGTTGCCAAGAACTAGAAATAGGCATAATGCAATCTGGGTCATCATGGACAGGTTAACTAAGTATGATCATTTTCTACCCATTCATGAGGACTTTTAGATGGATAGGTTAGCTAGACTCTACCTTAATGAAATCGTTGCAAGGCATGGTGTGCCAATTTCGATCATATATGACCGTGATAGTCGCTTTACATCAAGGTTTTGGCAGTCAATGCAAGAAGCACTAGGAACCCTAACTAGACATGAGTACGGCTTACCATCTACAGACTTATGGTCAAAGCGAGCGTACCATTCAAACTTTAGAATACATGCTCAGAGCATGCATCATGGACTTCAGAGGAAGTTGGGACATTCATATTCCATTGGTTGAATTCTCTTACAACAATAGTTACCATTCTAGTGTGAGGTGTGCACCGTTTGAAGCACTTTATGGGAGAAAGTGTCGTTCATCAATCCTATGGGCAGAAGTTGGAAAATGATAATTGATAGGGCTTGAGATATTGCAAGAGACCACTGAAAAGATCTCACAGATCAAGGATAGGCTTAAGACTGCACGTGATCGCCAAAAAAAATATGCAGATAAGAGAAGGAAACCTTTAGAATTTAGTGTAGGTGATCATGTATTGCTCAAAGTGTCGCCTTAGAAAGGTGTTGTACGCTTTGGGAAGAAAGGCAAGTTAGCACCTAGGTTTGTTGGACCATCTGAGATCAATGAGAGGATCGGTCCAATAGCCTATAGACTAAGATTGCCTCAAGAGTTAAATGGTGTTCATGACACATTTCACGTGTCGAACCTCAAGAAATCTTTGGCCGACCCAACACTACATGTGCCTTTAGAGCTGCAATCATCGTGTACTTTATAGTGAAATTTTGCTGCAGTGATTTGTCGACCACACATCACAAATTGTACATTGAACTGGTTGTGACCTACATTAGTACTGATACAAAAAGATCGGCCGATTAGACCTAAACCGTACTCGTGGAGTCAAAGTAGTTTCGTTAATCAATGGCTTGCTATGCATCTCCTGTTGTTGTGGACTTGTGATTGTTATTGTTGTGTTTCTCACAATATTCAAATTCTAAATCTTTTTTAGGTAATGTTGGAATTTGTTTAGAGTTGTCTGTTCCTCTTACCTTAGGTCATTTGGTCGTCTTACCTTAGGTCATTATCATATTTCCTATGTCATCGAGTTGAACGGTAACATGAGTTTTATTCGTAAAACAAATGTAATTTCCTATATCCAATCAAGTCACTCATCAGGAATAGTTGAACGGTAACATGAGTTTTAATCGAGTTGTATTGTAAATTATAACATAAAAAATCACACCAAGTTATCTAAATGATACAGAATAGTTGAAACAACAAAACACAATAAGAAAGTATCCAAATATAAATGTTTCTTTAAGCAATACCTTAAAGCTCCCCGCCCAACGGGCGGCCCTTAAAACTAGTTTCATATATTAAACCTTTTTAGAGGTTTAAAATATTTTTTGATCACTATCCGGGAGGTTGTTCTGCAAACGGCTTAAAATGTCAAACAACGCGTTTCGGCACGTCCGTAAATGCCAATACTTAATTTAAAACAATTTAACTATAAAGAATATCGTGTGAATACTCTAAGTTCATGGAAATGTATTTTTAAATCCAATAAAAATACTAGAAAACTTCAGGTCACATTTTAAATCACGATTTAAGAGAATTAGTAAACCCGACAAGTGACGGAAGGCACCTAGGATGCCCCTAGGATGCCAACCGGTTTCGAAACCCTTAGGGGACAACAAGGCATGATTTTAGGGTCATTGTCTCAAGGTGCATGCATATCTAGACCATTCTCTTCATTTCAAACACACAAAACACACACACACACAAAATATTTTTCTCTCATCTCTCTTTTCTTGTGTTTGTCCGACCCTCAACACACACACACAAACACATTTGTTTTCCATCTTTGATCGAAAACATGAAGGTTTAAGAGTATTGGGTTGATTCTAAAAGGTTTGGGTAAAGGAAAAACAACGTTTAGGTTGTTTGGTTTCGTGTCGATCTCGTCTTCAAAACCCTCTTTTGTAAGTCTTCAAATTTTAATTTAACTTGTACTTTTGAATGTAAAATGATGCACGAGAGTATATATATGTAATTATAACTTTAAGTTAGATATATACACAATTCGCTTTTGCAGGGTACGTATATGCAATTACCCAATTGTTTATGCTCCTATAAATACCTACCTTACAACATATTAATTTAATACGATCAACTAAAGTTAGGGTTTGAAGTTTCGGCTTAAAGTCGTACGTATGGCTACATCATGGATGTGTTGCTCGGTAGGGATTTTATTCCATCATTCAAGGTTATTCATCAAGGTAAATGCACAACAAGGCGATCATGTAGATGAAGTAATGCTCATCAGCAAGACCTCTGAAGAGGAGTGTAATCAAGAGTTCGATGCAATATTCCAAGACTATGAAGACATTCAATCCATGTTGTTTGATGATTATAAAACTCTTCAGATGGAGCTCACAATTGATCATGGGGCGGTAGATACTGTTAGATTATTTAATGAATTCGGTCAAGAGCTTGATGGTGAGCACAATCAAAAAGTATCTATGGAAATTGCAAAACTTGCATTGTGGTATGACTCTTGTCGTGATAGTGGCTTCTCAGATGTAAAGGCTTTTGAAAATTCGTTAAAGATTACGGGATTCAGCAAGGAGAAAGAAGACGTGGGAGAGATCTGTGTGATTTGTAACGAAGAGTACAAAGTGGGCGAGATGACTGCAACCATGGAATGTAAGCATTGTTATCACAAAGATTGCATAATGAAGTGGTTGCTGCAAAATGATACATGTCCAATTTGCAGGCGAAGAGCATTTGTTTTCAAGGAATAAGTTACATGCTATTTTGATTAATTCATTGCTTTCATTGTAATGGATCTTAATTCTTTAATAATACCTGTATGTCCTGGTTTCTATGTGTTTTTATCAATATTTTCTTACATATAGTGTCGTTTGAATTTCAGGCTTGCTCTAGTCATTTTCGTCTTTGGGTACAGGTTTTCAAATTTCTTCTTTTCAGTTTAGTAATTCTTATAAAATAGTTTGATTATTTCTTATCAACTGTTCCATGAAATAGCAAGTTGAAGTTAGGGGTTTATCATCCATAATTTATGTTTCTTTTTCTTACTTGAGGATTTACCAATGCATGTCTCAGGGTGGGCGAAATGGGCGATTGCTCATGCCCGAATTTTGGGTGTTCTCAAAACTTATATACGCTATGAGGGGAAATTACATCAATCCTCATGTGCTTTACCCAAAATTACATTAAGGTTCAGGTCTTGCTTTATGTTGCTTAGGCTTCTAGGACAGAAAACCAGGATGCTATCGATGCGCTGGAACTTTTGCTGATCTTAAAGAGGTAACTGTCTCTCATGTTCAGTTATAAGTTTATGTTTTAACTCATTTTTTTATTTATTGGTCAATTTGGAATATAGTTAATCTCTAACATGGCAAACAGGCTCAATAAATTTATACCTAACTGAAAACGGGTCTTATGGATATAAACAATATTACTTCTGTAATTTTGCTTTAATTTTTATCTAATAAATCCAGTTCCTGACAGGAACTTGTTTTGTCACCTCTGAGCTCAATCGCTACTGAAAAAATCAAATATGTGTTACGAACTCTGAATCAAATAACCAGCAAAATATACAGTGCAGAGAACAATCCACAGAACTCTAAATCTCGGCGTGATCGTCAAAATGAATATTACTGAAATCATCATATTTACTCATTATTGAAAAATCATTTGTTTTTCAGTTTCACTGTATCAAAACCATCGCTTTAAACATGAATCAACATGCCATATTGCTTAAGGAACTGGTATGCACTTTGGTATCAAAACAAACATTAAACCCATATGCCTCGATTGCATCACTCCCGATTGAATCGCGATAAGAAGGCTATGGATTTGCCCCTATATGTCTTGAAATATATTATATATATACCGCACCGTGATGCGGTATTCATATTTGATGGATTAATACTGAATACATAAAACCAAATGTACAGAACACCAAGTATGCCTCATAAGCTCTCATAGGAAAGGTTTCAGACTTTTCACCCATCCATGGTTTTTGAAATTTTGACACTACTCGAGATTGGAAATAGAGCCCCTTAAATAGAGCCGGTTTATAGTAAAAATGATGCTACCACCACCACTTAACCACCGTAACACATCACCACTGTCGCACACCATTTCCGTCACAGGTCACCTTCGTCACGCAACCAATCCCGCAACAGACTGAGCTACTTCGGAGGTACCAAACTTCTACAATTGATTTTGTTGTTTAATTAACCTTTTAATATGTCTCATTAATGTTGTTGTTTAAGTTTGATTGAGAAATTAGTTGTGTTTGTTTATATGTTTTTTGTATTGTTGGGTAATAAAGTCCTGATTTTTTGATTGAAATTGTTGAAATTAATTGTTTTTTAAGCTTTCTATGGGATTAAATTTATATGACACTAAAACAAATATTTATTTTCAATATGAAGACAATATTATCAGTTGTAAATGGTGTTTTGATTGGATTTTGTTGCGATAAATGGGTGTTTTGGTTGTGCTATTTGCTGTCATAAATGGGGCTTTTGGTCAAACATTTTTGCCTCAAAAATAGGGTGTGTGAACCTCCTGTTTCTGTCAAAATAGGGGTTTCTGTTATAAATGGGGTGTTTGCTTGCGGTGTTTGTTGTGTTGTAAATTTATGTTTATGAGTTTAAAATAAAATCGGGTGCCTGTGAACCTGCTGTTTGAAATGGTGACACTTTTGAAGTGGTGAATTGATATATTTTATATAGAGTTCAATTGTTTAGCACTTTTATTTCTGCAGAATTGCAGTGGTGGTTTATCCTCTATTAACATGAGACGTGTTAATAGCATGAATTTTGCCAGACAAGATTCGAGGTCCCAAGGTTTTTTCCTGAGGCCAGTTT
>BQNB010087227.1:2193-15282 GCA_026074375.1 Tanacetum coccineum
AAAGACAACTTAAACCTAATAATCGACAAGCTTCTCGGTAACTCTTCGAAAAGAAAAACGCACAAAGGAGCGGAGGAATAGGAAAGCGCGAAGCTATTAAAAACCTTTTTCCTTTAGGGTCGTAGTTCCTAGGAACAACCCGCCTTATACCCCTCTTAGAGTTTGTTTAACTTTTAAAAGGTGAACCGTACCTCGCAAGTGACACAAAAGGCAAGTTTTTAAATCTTTTGTTCAAATTGGAAACCAACAAGTTCACCGGAATTTATTATGATAATACCTCAGTTGAGAATATTATATTTTGGTATTTTTACCAATTTGTGAATTTTATTTATAATTAAAGACAATGTTTTTATCTTTTTGGTTTTTTTTAGTTTTTCTTTAAATGATAATTATACTAAAAAGAAAATGAAAATATTTTTGTACTTTTAGGTTGTTTTTTTTAATAAAGAAAATAAAAAATATTTACGAATTCAAACACTAATCTTCACACGAAAACGAATCACGAACACAGCCTCCCCGGCGACGGCGCCAAAAATTGATTAGTTTTTTTTAAACTAACACCTTATATATATATATAATATATAATAAAATATATATAATAAGCCATGATATTTACCTGCTTTCTTATAAATATAAAAACACAAAAAGAATCTTCTCTCAACCCCTTAGAATTCTATTAGACTGTGTTCGAGCCTTCCCAACCTATTCCCCTAGAGAACGATAATAACCCCTGAGTCTTTCCAATACTACAATACAACGATTAGGTACACTGCCTAGGGGATTGTAAAACTTCCTGTGAAGTCTTCCCAACCCTCACATCAGGAACCCTATCAAGGAGGTTTTCTTAAATTCTACTTGATCACAAGCAGTATTTATACTAATTAACGGAGAACCGTGGTTATTACATCCGTATTCGATAAAGTGACAAAGACACTCTCGCCTATATATGTTGTTTATTACTAACCCATTCATGTAAATTTCCGGACGGCGGCAGCAGTTAACTAATGATAAGTCGAAGTCAATGCCACATGCTCATACCTGACTGACATATGTAAACACATCATGAACGCTCAAGTACATGCTTCAAAAGACTTCCGCTACTCTGACACCGCACGTATTCCTTGAAATGACGAAGTATTAAAGTTAAAGAGTTTCAAGAAAGATGACCTTTTCAATCTTTCAAGACAAAGAAAGGTATGAGCATGTCGGTCCAAAAGTCACAAGATCACAAGAAGGCAAAGATTACAAGATGGCAAAAAGAGATTATGCTTGGTTGATGATCTCAAGAAGCTCAAGATCACATACTAGTCAAGATAAAGATACAAGCTAAAGCCTAAAAGTCTAAAGATGACTACATCAAGATTCACAAGAAAAAGATCAAGAAAACAAGACTACGAGCAAAAATTGAAGACATTCATAGAATGATAAGCTTAAGTTTTTGTAAATTGGAGTGACCTTCCTTAGGGGGAGATTGTTAAAAATTGAGAAAAGACTCAGTTACTACCAATATATTATAGAATAGCTCATAGCATAATATTTGGAAACTTACCAAGCTAATCGGGTCAACATAAGTCTCCCTTTTGTGTGACCGGCCTAGTATAGGTATAAATACCCTCTCCACACCTTGGAGATGGTTGGTTGTTCATTTGGTTATTTCATAATACACTTTTCCTTCCTTTCTCTCTCTAAGTGCTACAACCCTCATTTCTCTCTCTAGACTTTCTTTTGCTTATTTGTTAAGTGATTTGATACATCTATAACTTGTACTTTGACTATCCAATTACATTACGTCCTCCAACTTATAAAAGTTATAGTCAAACTCATTCTATGACATTATCATAATTAAATACTTATAAACCGATATTAGGGTGTTACAAATCTATCCCCCTTATTTATATTTCGTCCTCGAAATCTCTTTGTCTAATATTAATTAAAACTTGGTCGTACTTAAATCATCATTCTGTTTTAACATTCTGAATCATATACTTAACTAGTTGCATCAACCTATATGGTTTTGCAACTCTAACCATGCTATTATACCTCTAATTATCCTTATCTCGTTCTACTTCTTGCTCATTTCTAGCACATCTACACTCTTTTTGATGACAAACTTCATTTAAGTGACATTTACCATTTCTAATTCTATCATATTAGTAACTTTTTCTCTATATCATTACGTTTTTTTCCATTAATTTCTTTTCTAAATTTTCATTAAGAACTACACGTCACTTGAGAAATTGCATTATCTTGACTTATCATACGCCAACATTAGTTAAACTTTCTTATTTTCCGAAGTCATCTTGACATTCCTTTTATCGTTTCCATTGTAACACTTTGCTTTCGTTACTTCTTTTTAGTTAATTTTCATCAAGGATTATAAGTTACTTAAGAAGGTTCAATACTTTTGTCTTCATAAGTTCAAACTTCAACTATTACTTTTACATTTTACATAAAGGTGCTAATATAACTTAGCGACCATTATATTCATTACTTACATTGATACCATGCCATAAGGCATACTATAATATCAATTCAACTTCTATTCTTAGTCCTATACTTTTAACGTCTAAAACCTAGCTTTCTCTCTAAAGTCTCTTACTAAAAGTCGCATTCTAACTCTTATTTTGCCTATCTTATTTCCTACGACGTCTAACTAATTTTAGACTCTCATCTCCTACTTCTTTAATCCCTCTCATGTTATATCGAGAACACATAAGCCCACTCATCTATACTTCTTTATTTACATTGAGAAGTGTTCCAATCAATGCAAATAAAGAAATATAAACTTTTGGTTTGGCGATTCACAATTTCTCTATTTAAATGAAGAGGCGTCCCAATCCATTTAAATAAGGAGACCATGAATCATCCTACTTATATACTCCTAACATAACACTCAAACTTGCTTAAGTCTTCATTACTTTCCATTAGTCACATATCAATAACTCATTCATTTTTAATATCGTCTTGTGTAGCCTTGGATCCAATCTTATTAACTTTTTCCCGAAGGAAACTTGGCTTTCTTCCCATACGAATTCGCCCATTATCCATACCCTTGTGGTATCACCAACCTTGCGTTGGTCTTTTCATTCCATCATTTGGCTTTCTCCCCGTAGAGATTTGCCCATTATCGATACCCTTGTGGTATCACCAACCTTTACCGAGCATTGGACCCAAGCTATGTTTAAATTTATCATTCTTTACCCTTTTTGTCATTCACATACCTTTCTAACCATACACTCTTTCATTTCCACTTTTATTGCCTTAAGCAATTCTACTTCATACTTTATCATCTTTCTTTATATTACACAAGATCCAATGATACTTGTCATTCTCATGTATTACATATACATATGCATTTCTTGTTTTCTTGTCAACTCCATGTTGAACTCGTGATCAAATTTTATACCGATATATCCTTTATTTCATTAAACTCTTTCACGTATATAAACCTCATTCTTTATCATTCATTCATTTGGTTTACTTTAAGATACACTCGTTTATTCATTTTACTTATCATACATCTCTTTCATATATCAACGAGATTGCATTCATTCTTTATCACTCATATATGTCTCGTACTTAATCACATCATACCATCACATTATACTTTATTATGTTTTCTACATTATATGACTTATCATACTTTAACCCTTTATTAGTAATTCATATAAGCACCGACTCGCAATACAATAATTTTCTTCATTAGGCAGACTCTTTTCCCAAAAGGGAAATTCAAAACATTCACTTATTCACTTACCCCAACTTACATACTTTTATCATTACTTATCAAAAAATGCAATCCTATGCATTTATCTTAGCTCAAGCATTACTTAAACTCATATCATCATATACATCTTACATCACTTATATATTTATATAACCTAGCATAAACTTTACATAATAAAAAATATATACTTCTACATTTAACACTTCTTCGTTAAGTGTTTCACTTTCTTAGCCGTATTCGTAATCCTTTAGTCTATGGCAAAATAACATATATCACATTTCATAATTCTTCTACATCTAAGCATTATCATTCTAAGTGTCACAAGCACTTAATCTACCTTATAACTAAGGCATTCGCATTCTTCACTACTTGCACTTACGACAAACGCATCTACGATTGGTATAAGTTTAGGCAACCTATAGTGGAAACCTACATCTTTTAGACCGAAGCTCTGATACCAAGTTGACACACCCTTTTCTTGACTCTAGATTTGACCAAAAATTAAAAACTTTGCATAAACGAATGACCAGGAATGGCCCTTTGTCATTCTTTTATAAACTGACCATAATCATTTACAATTCAACCTTTGGAAATATCTTTAAATATCACATTTCATAATCCTTCTACATCTAAGCATTATCATTCTAAGTGTCACAAGCACTTAATCTACCTTATAACTAAGGCATTCGCATTCTTCACTACTTGCACTTACGACAAACGCATCTACGATTGGTATAAGTTTAGGCAACCTATAGTGGAAACCTACATCTTTTAGACCGAAGCTCTGATACCAAGTCGACACAGCACGAAGAATAACACACAACAAAACCAGGAAGCCCTTTTCTTGACTCTAGATTTGACCAAAAATTAAAAACTTTGCATAAACGCATGACCGGGAATGACCTTTTGTCATTCTTTTATAAACTGACCATAATCATTTACAATTCAACCTTTGGAAATATCTTTAAATGAAACTAGACCAATTACCTTTGAAACGGCGAGTGACACGCCTTCTAACTCGTTGCGGTTCATTGTATACGCCATTTACAAAAATGATAAAACCAAAAAACCTTTCTGATGCACTTAGCCGCCGGCTAAAGCCATTATAAGGCCTTTAGCGGCCAGCCAAGTGCTCCAGCCTGCTGGCTAAAGCCTTTAGACTTGTCAATACTTTACCCCGACTAATAGTGCCCTTTACCAAAACTCGACTTCCAAGACTCTCTACCATTTTACAAAAACTTCCAGAAATCATTAAACACCATATTTACACTCATATCATAAACCTTTTTAGTCTAAATGACCATAAGCGCATACTTCACGGGGTTTTTCAAACACCCATTTTGACCCATTTCCACTATAACTTTTACATAACATTCACATGTCATTTACTATAACAAGAAAGACATGGTCTTTGACACTTTACATTTGCAAAATACTTTAACTCGACACTTGTGAGTTCAACCTTATTTCGAGCTCAGTATCTAACACTAAGCTCTAACATAATCAAATACTCTTCCCTTGCGCACTTCCAACCTTAAGCCTTAATCCAAGTACTTACCATCTTCCCATGAGCACCTACAAAACATATGAAACTATAACGGTAAGCTTTCGTTTAGTAAGTAATAGACATAACAATATATCATACATCCTTTATACACATTCACATCATATATAACACTTACTAAGCCAAGAGGCTAAGATGATATTATCACTTACCTCATTCCATACCAACATAAACTTCATAC
Source organism: Tanacetum coccineum (assembly GCA_026074375.1). Lineage (NCBI taxonomy): Eukaryota > Viridiplantae > Streptophyta > Magnoliopsida > Asterales > Asteraceae > Tanacetum > Tanacetum coccineum. The sequence continues at coordinate 7,666 of BQNB010087227.1, forward strand.
ATCAACATTAACATCATAATTAGGCAATCCACATTCTAGCTAGTTTAGCCAACTAGCCCCATTCTACTCTTGGTCTAATACACCTTATTCTTAAATTTTCCATGCCTTTCCCCAATACAACTATATAACTCGTAACATATAATACAAATATGATAAACTCAATATAATATCTTGTCATAGTCATATTACTTACCTCATATCCAAGCTAATTAAACCAAGAGCATCATCATCACCATTAATCCTTGGTTTCTACTCAAAACTAATACAAGCACCTATTATCATATAAATTCAAATACAATTAACAAGGGTTTACATAACCCAAGAACACACCCAATGTAACACCCCCAAAATCACAACGCAGTGGAATACCACTTAGGGTGCTACTTCATATCATAAAGTACAAGTTACAGAAAACAACTCTAAGTGAGACATTTTGAAAAGTCAACCATTCGATAATTTTTGTAAAATATTAGAGTTACAACAGGCCCCATTAGTAATGCAATAGAAAACATTTTTTTTAACGTTTGTCGAATGGTACACAAATTATAAGGCCTTCAAAAGATATATACGCGCGACTCGAATGCTCCCAATGCTTAGTTAGCAAAATAATAACCTGAGAAAATACATGCAAAAACGTCAAAAATAATAGTGGTGAATTCATAGGTTTAAGTAAAAGCAGTATTGAAATAATTCAAGTAATTTTTTAGTAAGAAAAGTAGCGTTACAACATTTCAAAGTATTATTTCTGAAATCCAAGTAGTGATTCAATAAATCAAGTAATGTTCAGTAGTGGACCACAAGATTTAAGTAATAGTGGACTACAAAACGTATTCAGTAGTCCAAAGCATGTATTATTGCACTAACCTCATGACCCCGAAACCTTAACTAGTTTGTGCCCCAGGTAAGTATCGATAGACCTATCCATAACACTCGTGCTTACTATAATAGCAATTAACGGTTCATGATTGTTAGGGACTTAAATGGCAATGTGGTAACTTAGGCAATAATATTCAGGCATAAATCTGGATAGCATACAATTTGTAAAACACTTGTGTCCAAAAGTAAAATAAGTAATGTGTTCAAAACTCACGGTTCCATATATAGGTATATAATGATCACAAATCATGTAGTAAGTAAATCAAGCTTTGGTAAAAATAGTCATGTAACGCTTATGTAGTAGAAATCATAAGTTTACTTAGTAAAACGAGCATGTATTATCACCCCGAAAAACAGTTTATGAAAAAAATTAAAAGAGAAAAGGTGGGGCTATGAACTCACTGTAAGTAGAAGTATCAAACGAGAAATTCAACATAGAAAGAACAGCGACAACGTCTCACCCACGACCTATAATAATGGTGTGCGTATTAGAAGAATATAACTTATAAGAAAAATGCATAAATTGCACATATAAATAAACATGTATGTTTTATACATATGTATAACGTTATACCATAGAAACCATGTGCGTGCCTCAACTTCTTAGTAATACATTCTAAGTTTTTTCTGATTTTGACCGATTTTCCTTGTGATTTAACAACCTTTAAAGAAATACCAAACGTCCTCAAACACCTTCCATACTCCATTTCTAACAACCTCAATGTGTTAATAACCTACTGTATTTTTCCAAAAAATGTTTGACAAGTCTAACTATTTTTCAAAAATTCAACAACCCGAATTGTCCGGAAAAGGACCTGCTGTAACCACTTGAAAGTTTGGCTTGACCTGACCTATTTAGACCCTTCAATAAAATCTAGAAAAATTCTGGAAAATCATATATATCATGTACTTCCTATAGTAGCAATTTCATTAACAATCCAACTAAGTTAGCTTTATAGTTTTTGGCAAACTACCAGCCATCAACGGATTTATTTTTCCTTTACCAGTAGCCGTTTGCTCTGGGATAGTCAACTCTTTATTGCAAAATATGGTGAGTTGATTACCATATAGTTTTTGGTAAACTGTCAACCATCAATAAATTTGACTTGTCTTTACCAAATATCGTTTGCATTTGGACTAGCCAATGCTTCATTGTAAACAACAAGGTGCATTGATAAACTATATAGTTTTTAGCAAACTATCAGCTATCAACAGATTTGAGTAGTCTTTACCAAAAACTGTTTGATCCTAGACTAGCCAAATCTTCACCATGAAGCAAGGTGAGTTGAGAACCCTATAATTTTTGGTAAATTGTCAACCATAAACGGATTTGAGAAGTCTTTACCACAAGCTGTTTGCTTATGGACTAGCCAGATCTTATGCCTGTTAAGCATGGTGAACTGATGACCATTTGTTGTGTGGTGGTTAACCAACACTCAGTCCCTTCTCATTTCCATTTACAGCATCAATTCTCATCAATCTGTTGCTTAATGAACATGATCAAATCTAGGGCAGCAATACTTTCTCTTTCAACTTCCAATCCAAGATCAAGCATCCTTTGTAACAGATCCTTGGATAGAGGATATCTCCTTTCAACCAACATATAAATGACTGTCCCATCTCTAAGCTCCAATATGTAAACTCCACAAGCTTCATACAATCTCCAAGTGACAATCTCCCATTTTTGTTGATCTTCCCAGAAGATATTTAATTCATTTTCTTCCATTGATGATTCCATCATAACTTTTAAGTCTCCCTATAGAATCAACTCATATCCTTCTAGAGTGACTTCTAAGTACTGATTTGTTATCAAATCATATAAGTGAAACAGATCTTGTCTATCAAGAATGTGCAATAAATCGATAAGATAATTAAATCCTCTGAAGTTTCCATTTGCTCTATAAAGAACCAAGTAATCTCCATCTGGTGATGACACCTTGAGCAACTCAGTAACAATAGACTTGGTCTCCATCACTTCAGTATCTATGGTACTATCAAAGATAACATTCTTTAGACATCTTCTGTGTTCCTCATCACTATCAACATCTTTCAGTGGTCTAGGCTTCTTCCTAGCAATCATCTTAATGTGACCACTCTTTCTTTTCTTAGTACCTTCTTCTTCTTTAACCTTCTCCTTGACACTGTCATCCTTTGAAGAATCAATTCCTTTTTCATTCATCTCTTTGATCATTCTTTCATCTTCAGCAGACCCAATAGCAATGAAATCTTCATCTGACCTTTTTATCTTTTCATACAGAGCTTGTATTTCCTCAAACTTCTTGGTTTTCAAATCAGAGTGCTTGAAGTTTCCTACATGCTTCAAGTAGGTCATCATTTGATTTCTTAATTGATTCTTTGTAGGTGGTCTGTTCCTGATAGCTTCTGATCTTTGTTGAGCAAGGAATCTTCTTTGAGCAGCAATTGTGTCATGAAGGAATTTTGCTCTTTCTTCTACTGTGAATTGCTCTCTTTCTTCTTCTTGAAGCCTTTCAGCTAGAAGTCTATCAGCCTCAATTCTTGCCTTTATATCATCATAATTTCTTATGAGAGCATCATTTGTAGCTTCTTCCTCAGCTAATCTTTTTCTTTCCTCTTCACCTTCCCATTCTTCTTGTACCTTTCTAGCCATTTCTTCATCCCTAGCAAGTTGCTTAAACTTCTTTTCAGCTTCAGGAATACCTTCAGATTCACTGTCAGACTCATCTTCCTCTTCAATTTTCTTTTTCCCTTTATCTTTTGGATCAATCTTTGGAAGAGGCTTTAAAGTCAATAATGATCTGGTTGAAGTAGGTCTAGGTCTCTCAGTTTCCTCAACATCCTTAAGCTCTACTCCTTTTTCTTTTTCTCTTGAAAAAAACTCTACTCCTTTCCCCCTTTTCTCTTGAAACTAGCTTTGGCTATGGCTCATGTTTAGAGGAACGTTGAGCAATTTTTCATCATCTCCAAACATTGTAGAATTAGTTGTTTGAGTAGTTTTAGCAAGCTCCATCATTTCTTCAGTTTTGATCCTCATTTGAAACTACTTTGGCTTGGCTTATGTTTAGAAGAACTTGAGCAATAGTTTCATCATCACCAAATATTGATGGAGTAGTAGTTGTTGGAGGTGTCTGAGTATCATTTCCTTCTTCAGTTTGAGCATCAGTACCTTCATCTGTTCTGTCGGTACTAACTCCTACATTGTCAGTACTAACTTTTGATCTGTCAGTACTAACTTTTACCTTATCAGTACTAACTGCATCTCCAGTACTAACTCCCTTATCAACAGTCTCCTTCTCTTCACTTACTACATTGCTTGTCCTCCCCACATCTTGAACATTCTCAGACTCTATATAATCCAATGTAGATCTTTATGGACTGAAGGTTCAGCTTTGGCAGGTTTCCTCCCCTGTTTGGATATAAACTCCTTTTGCATCTACTATTTCTTTAAGGACTTCTTTGCTGCCAATCTTTCCTTCAAGGAGACACTCTTTACCCAAGCTTTGCGGTGTGCAATCACAGGTTTTGCTTTCTTCTTAAGCTTCTTGATATGTGCCTTCAATTGTTTAATCTGTTTGGCTTGATCTGTAACCTGTGAACACAAAGAGATACAAAGATCATATATACTTTGGAGTGTCAGGCCACCCTCATTCCCAGAAAGGGGTCTATCACTGGATGACTGACCTCCATGATTCCCACCAGAATCCTCTGAAATGGAAGCAGGAATATGAGTAGTAGGTGAAGGTCTAGGTTGTGGGCCAGACTAAGGCTCAACATTTGCTTCACTTGGGTAAGGAGGAGAGGGTATAGGTTGTGGTTCAGATGGTCTTTCTGATTGTGCACCCTCATCCTCATATGGTTGAACCAACATAGAAGCAAATAAAGGTGTGACTTTCCCTGAAAAATGTTTACCCTTTTTAACCATAAAAGAGAAAACTTTACTGTTTATCTAAAAAAGATAAAAAATACGAGGATACATTACAAACTTTTCTTAGCATCTAAATGCCTAAGCATCCCATCAAAAATTAATTTAGAAAAATTATATTTCTGATTAGATTTTAAGAGCAAATAACAACCCCAAAAAGAGAGGCAATGTTAGTGGAATTTGATCCCAGATTGCTTTTTGAGCTAATACATGATTCATTGATGAAATAGAAAACCTCCCCATTGGTGGAAAAAACAAAGCATTTGTTAAATTAACGACAGTTAAATCCCCCTCATAACCCATGAGTTGTATAACATCAAATATAGCCTGATTAGGGAGTGAGTCCTATCCCATCAGCATCATCAAAAAAAGAATCACTTCTTATTGATGCTTCAGAGATAGATATCAGGACTGGCCAGCTACTTGGCAATAATGTACCTGACATTGTTAGATTATTTTTGAATTAGCAGAGACATCGAAAATTGTTCAACATATACAGTTAAATCCCCCTCATACCCCATGAGCTGTATAGCATCAAATATAGCCTGATTCGGTAGAGAATCTATCCCATCAGCATCATCAAAAAGAAGATCACTTCTTATTGATGCTTTAGAGATAGACACAGGCTTGCCAACTACTTTGGCAGTGATGTGCCTAACATTGTTGATTATTTTGGATTTAGCAGACATCCAAAATTGTTCAACAAATGTAGTAGAAACTACTGGACTTACAGTGAGAGCATGGTGAGTGGAGCTTTATGCAAGAAAGTCAATAATCTCATGAAACTCGACATTGCCATCAGCCTTCTCTAAATAAGCGACCATATTATGTTTAGGGCACGATTCAAGAACAACCATTGTTGTTGAATTTGTGATTGTCGGTGAGTGAGAGATTAGGGGTTAAATGAAAGAAAGTATTTGAGAGAGATTGCGTAAGTGAACGGTGCAATTGAGATGGATTTATATAGGTTTAGTAAACCTAAAATCAATGAAACCATTTCAAATTACACTTTGTACCCTTGGCGGTATTTTCTTCAATGTCTCTATAGCGGTACTATCTTTGCCCAACGGTATTAACTTTGCACTGTCGATACTAACTAGTGTCAAAGCAAGAATGAACAAGTTTGGCAACATCAATGCTTCAATATCGTCTTTATCTCTTCCCAATGACTCTTTACAACCTAATTAACTTTGTGAAATTCGTCACTCATGGTTAAGATGCTTCTTCATACTGAACACTTTCATACATACTATACAACAAATCATATTGCCTCCTCTTAGCTAATGCAGCTTATGGATTGATCATCCTAATTGTAACAACCAAGAACTGGAACCTACTAACATCAAAAGTCTTGGTTAGAAGATCAGCTACATTGTCATCAGTGTGGATTTTGAGCACCTAGATAAGTTTCTTCTCATAAGTATCTCTTTTGAAGTGGTGCCTAATTGCAATATGCTTTGTTTTGGAGTGATATACTGGATTCTTCACAATGCATATAGTACTTTCATTATCAATGTAGATCTTTGTGTTCATGAAATTGAACCCATAGTCTAACATTTGATTTTGAATCCACAAAACTTGCCCACAGCAATTAGCAGCAGCAACATATTATGCCTCTGTAATAGAAGTAGCGACAATTGTCTGCTTTTTGCATTGCCAAGAAATAAGTCTCCTACCAAGAAATTGACAACCTCCTGTTGTAGATTTCCTGTCAAGATTTGCTCCAGCATAGTCACTATCTGAGTAGGCTTCCAAGTCAAATGATGACACTCTAGGATACCAAAGGCCTAGTTTAGGTTTGCCTTTTAGATACCTAAAGATTCTCTTTACAGCATGTAGATGGGAGGTCTTTGGAGTGACCTGAAACCTTGAACAAGCACAGACTGCAAACATAATATCAGGCCTAAAAGCAGTCAAGTACATTAAAGAGCCAATCATAGATCTATAAAGATGAACATCCACATCACTAGCTTCCTCATCCTTGACTAAAGGCTTCTGGGTCTCAATTGGTGTACTAGCAGTCTTTACACTGACAAAATCAAACTTCTTTAGGATTTCTGCAACATACTTATCCTGACTTATAAAGATACCATCTTCTTTCTGTTTGACTTGTAATCCAAGAAAGAAGGTGAGCTCTCCCATAGAACTCATCTGAAATCTACTCTTCATTAATGCCTCAAATTCATCACACCAAGATTTCTTTGTAGAACCAAAAATAATATCATCCACATAAACTTGTACTAATATGATATCATGTTTGTCCTTCTTAATGAAAAGAGTCTTGTCAATAGTTCCTCTTCTGTATCCATTCTTTAGCAAGAAAGTAGATAAAGTAGCATACCAGGCTTTGGGAGCTTGGTGTAAGCCATAGAGAGCTTTCACTACTTTGTATACCTTCTTAGGATACTTAGGATCTATAAAACCTAGAGGTTGAGACACATAGACCTCCTCATCAATTTCCCATACAGGAAGGCACTTTTCACATCCATCTGATAGACTATGAATCCCATGTAAGAAGCAAAGGATAAAAAGATCCTAATGGCTTCAATCCTTGCCACAGGAGCAAAAACCTCATCATAATCTATGTCCCTGAGCAACTAACCTTGCCTTATTTCTAACCACAACCCCTCTCTCATCTTTCTTATTTCTATAAACCCATTTTGTTCCAATTGCCTTCTTCCCATAAGGCAAATCTACAAGAATCCAAACTTTCTGAATCTTGAATTGCAACAGTTCTTCTTGCATAACATTAACCCAACTGTCATCTTCAAGTGCTTCAGAGATCTTCTTGGGTTCATTTTGAGACAAGAAACAAGCAAATAAACAATGCTGGAAGTCCT
>BQNB010087228.1:0-27974 GCA_026074375.1 Tanacetum coccineum
ATTCACACAAATGTCGAATCTAAGTTTTACAAACATACATAAAACTTAAATTTAAAAAGCAGTAAACTATTCAACCTCCCCTTCTAGTTTTCCACAATCTTGTTAGTCAATTTACTTACCTTGAATCCAAGCTAAGGACATCAAGAACATCATCACCATCCAATGCTATCCTTCATAAACCATAGTCATACGTATTAAAGAGATATTATAATATGGGTTTATACAACCCATAACTTCCCAATTTCCTTCGTTAATCATCATATGATCATATCTTTACCATATGATGAAAGACCCTAATTTCTTTACATTATATCTTCAATTAACCTTAACCCTTATTAATAACATCTTAATACTAATTTTAGAATATCAATTACTTAAAACTCCTAAATTGTCTCAAGGACCCTAATTCATAATTTTACCAATTCAACATAATAATAGATTACTTACTTACATAGTATCATTGCTAGTGACTTATCTCTTGCCATAGAACACTAAACCTCTTCAACAATTGATCATCAAGCATCATTGTTCTTCTCACCTTTTCTTTCTTTCTAAACTGACACCAACACCACACACACATACTATAGAATATTTTGGAAAACCTAGGATTATCTAGATACTTGTTAGGTACTACTTTGCCTAATTGGCAACAATGGTCCCTCAAGTCCTTTTCCTTCTTATTTGGCCGCATTAACTTATATAGATTATTTAAACTTGGTCCTTTAAGTTTATTTCTTCCTAGTTGAGACACATGGTATTTTCTAAAATCATTTACACAATATTTATACTTATAGTTTGACTACCGTGTTGACTAACCAATCACATAACGTCTTTAAACTTATAAAACTCGTAGTCAAACTCATTCTATAGTATTATCCAAAATAATTACTTAAAAACCGGTTTTGGAGTGTTATAAATCTATCCCCCTTATTTAGATTTTGTCCCCGAAATCTCTTCATCTAATAATAACCAAAACTTGGTCACATTGACCGCACATTTCATCCTAGCTATATACTTAACTAGTTGCATCAACCTATATGGTTTTGTAAATCTAGCTACGTAATAATGCCTCTAATTATCCTTAACCCATTCTACTTCACGCTCATACCTATCATACTTACACTTTTTCTAATGACAAGCGTCATTTAGGTGACATTTACCATTTTTGATTCTATCATTTTAGTAACTTTTTCTCTATATCATTACGTTCCCATTCATTTCTTTTCTAAATTTTCATCAAGAACTACATGTCACTTAAGAAATTGCGTCATCTTGACTTATCATAAGTCAACATTAGCTAATACTTTCTTAATTAACGTATACATCTTGACATTCCTTTTATTGTTTCTATTATAACACTTTACTTTCTTTACTTCTTTTTAGTTAATTCTCATCAAAGACTATAAGTCACTTGAGAAGGTTCAATAGTTTTGTCTTCATAAATTTAAACTTCAACTAATACTTTCACATTTCACTTAAGGGCGCTAGTACAACTTAGCGACTACCTAACCATTACTTACATTGAAACCATGCCATAAAGCATATTATAACATCAATTCAGTTTTCATCCTTAGTCCTATACTCCTGACATATTAGACTTAACTTTCTCTCTAAAGTTTCTACTAAATGTCACACTCAAATTCTTATTTTGCCTATCTTATTTCCTATGATGTCAAACTAATTTTAGACTCTCATCTCCTACTTCTTTAATCCCTCTCATGCTATGCCGAGAACACATAAGCCCACTCATCCATACTTCTTTATTTACATTAAGAAGCGTCCCAATCAATGCAAATAAGAAAGTACAAACTTATGGTTTGGTGATTTACAATTTCTTTATTTAAATGATGAGGCATCCCAATCTATTTAAATAAGGAGATCGTGAATCATCCTACTTACACACTTCCAACATAACACTCGAACTTGCTTAAGTCTTCATTACTTTCCATTAGTCACATATCAATAACTCATTCATTTTTAATATCGTCTTTTATAGTCTTGGATCCAATCTCCTTAACTTTTTCCTGAAAGAAACTTGGATTTCTCCTCGTAGGGATTCACCCATTATCGATACCCTAGTGGTATCACCAACCTTACGTTGGTCTTTACATTTCATCATTTGGCTTCCTCCCCGTAGGGATTTGCCCGATATCGATACCCTTGTGGTATCATCAACTTTTTCTGAGCATTAGACCCAAGCCATGTTTAATTTATTTTTCTTTACTTTTTTCATCCTCTACATATCTTTCTAGTCATATACTCTTTCATTTCCAATTTTATTGCCTTAAGCAATTCTACTTAACACTTTATTATCTTTATTTATATTACACAAGATCCAATTGATACTTGTCATTCTCATGTATTACATATACATATACGTTTTCACATTTCATTTATCATTCTCTTGTCAACCTAAGTTGACAACTTATTCAATTTTCTATACCAAGGCATCATTTTAGTTAGCTTAACTTTTTGCTTATAAACCTTACATAGGTTATTCTTATAATATACTCATTTACTTTATTTTATTCATCAAATACATATCTTTCATTTATTTACATAATTATAGTCATTTTTATCATTAATTTAACATGATTCTATTCATTCTTCATCATTTATTTAACGCATTTAGCATCATTTAAGATTTCTATCGCAACTCTTCTTAAACATCATTCATTCATCACATTTATTCATAATTGTCATTAGGAATACGCTATCGTGTTTTCTATGTGACATTTCTTATCACGTTTTAGACATACCTTTAAATAACATGCTTACTAGCGTCTATTCTCATTTACTTGCTCTTATTCCTATATTTTCATCATGATTCATTTAAAATGCAACCATATGCATTTTACTTAGCTTAAATACTTCATAAGCTTATAGCGTCATACATTTCCAACATCACTTAGAAGTATAATTAACACAGCATAGATCTTACATTATATAAGCATACTTTCCCGCATTTAACACTTACTTTTAATACATAATAGTTTTTACGCAAGTAACCTTTTCATAATTCAAACATCTTCACATTTACTTAGCTCATACTTACATACTTTCAACATTATTTATTAAAATGCAATCCAATGCATTTATCTTAGCTCAAGCATTTCTTAAACTCATATCATCATATACATCCTGCATCACTTACATATTTATATAATCCACCATAGACTTCACATTATATAAGCATATACTTCTACGTTTAACACTTTTACGATAAGTGTTTCTCATTCTTAGCCGCATTCCTAATCCTTTAGTCTATGACAAAATAACATATATCATTTCTCATAATCATTCTATATCCAAACATTTTCATTCTATTTGACACAAGTACTTAATCTACCTTATACTAAGGCATTCACATTCTTCAATACATATACTTATGGCATACGCATCTACGAGTGGTCTAAGTTTAGGCAATCCTATAGTGGAAACTTACTTCTTTTAGACCGAAGCTCTGATACCAAGTTGAAACCCCTTCTCAGACTCTTTATCTGACCAAAATTAAAAACTTTGAGGAAACACAAGACCAGGAATGACCTTGTGTCATTCCTTAATAAACTGATCAAACTACCTTATAATTGGACCCTTGAAAGTATCATTGTCATAAAGTAGACTCTATTAGCTTTCCAACGATATAAAGAACTCACTCTAACTCCTTACGGTTTCGTTTTTATGACAAAAACAAAATTGGCAAAGTTGCAGACATATCCAGCCGGGCGACTGGCGAGAAGCCGAGCAGATGAACAGCCAACGGGTGGCTCTCTGTACCTATACTCACTCAAAACTCATTTAGGACACTTATATTTTGGAAAACTAACTTCCCAAACTTGATATCAATTAAAACTCTCCAGAATTAATTAAAATGTTATAAAACATCATTACCATATTCGTTTGTGGTCTAAATGACCCAATAACATATACTTTACGGGGTTTACCAAATACCCTGTTTTGACCCATTTAAAACCTTGTTTTGACCCATGTACATACATTTACATATAAGACTCCAACCAAAAGACTTGACACCTGACCTTAACATTTACAAATCATTATGACACTTTAGGGGTTCAACCTTGATTCAAACTCGGCATCTACCTTAACTACTTGTCTAATATCGACAAGTACTTCCACACCTATGCCTTAATCCATGCAATATCTTCTTCTCTTGAACCTACAAAACATTAAACATCTAAATCGTAAGCTTTCGCTTAGTAAGTAAAAGACATAACAAGCTGTTATATTTCATTAAACACAATTGCATCATAACCATTAATCCATCATTCACTTGTAAACACATAAACTTACATACCTTACTAACTTTACAATTAGGCTAAACATATCTTTTGCTAGTACGCATCAACTAATTTTGATCATACCTAAACTTCACTTTCATTCGAGGCATATCCATTGTGCTAACCCATCTTGCTAGTTTATTCACTAGCCTCATCTTAATCTTAAACCATACACTCTAGTCTTAAGCCCTTCTTATCCTTAACACAAACGATCACTTGACACATAATACATAATACAAATATGATAACTCAATATAACATCTTGTTAGTCAATTTACTTACCTTGAATCCAAGCTAAGGACATCAAGAACATCATCATCATCATCCAATGCTATCCTTCCTAAACCACTGTCATACATATTAAAGAGATATTATAATATGGGTTTATACAACCTATAACTTCCCAATTTCCTTCCTTAATCATCATATGATCATATCTTAATCATATGATGAAAGACCCTAATTTCTTTACATTAAATCTTCAATTAACCTTAACCCTTATTAATAACATCTCAATACTAATTTTAGAATATCAATTACCCAAAACCCTCAAATTATCTCAAGAACCCTAATTCATAATTTTACCAATTCAACATAATAATATATTACTTACTTGCATAGGATCATTGCTAGTGACTTATCTCTTGCCATGGAACACTAAACCTCTTCAACAATTGATCATCAAGCATCATTGTTCTTCCCTCCTTTTCTTTCTTTCTAAACTGACACCAACACCACACACACACTATAGAATATTTTGGAAAACCTGGGATTATCTAGATACTAGTTAGGTACTACTTTGCCTAATTGGCAACAATGGTACCTCAAGTCCTTTTCCTTCCTATTTGGCCACATTAACTTATATAGATTGTTTAATACTTAACAACTTGGTCCTTTAAGTTTATTTCTTCCTAGTTGAGACACATGTTATTTTCTAAAACCATTTACATAATATTTATACTTATAGTTTGACTACCGGTTGACTAACCAATCACATAACGTCTTCAAACTTATAAAAGTCATAGTCAAACTTATTCTTTGGCAATATCGTAGATAATTACTTAAAAACTAGTTTTGGGGTGTTACACGCGTTTCCCTAGACGTCTTCGCGTTCAATAGAAGCTACTTTTCTAAAGCCTAACGTCCACACCATCAGCTAGAAGCAATAATAAAAGGAATTACAAACTAGGTTTCATGCAATCATAAGTAAACACTAATAAATTTAGCCTAACATATTAATTGAAAGCGAAGAACACCTAATCAAACAATAGATAGACATATTGAAAGAATAAAGGAATAAAAGAACTTCACTTGAATAAAACATGGAGTAACGATTGATACAATATGGTTAAAAACCCCTAAACATATGCTGGAAACTACAAAATTGACTCCTAAGTATTCCACAGTTACAACACAAAAACTAGGGTTTGTATATATAGGAAAAAAGTCATGACGACGTCACTTGTTATTTGTGACATCGTCAGCCTGCAAATCTTCTTTCTTTTTCTGAGTCGGTTACTTTAACGGCGTCAGAAAAAATCTTGACGTCGTCCCTTGTTATTTGTGACATCGTCAGCCCGGGAATCTTCTTCGGGCTTCTTCTAAGTCGGTTAGTTTGACGTCGTCGGAAGAAATCTTGACGTCGTCCCTTGAGTGCTCTGACGGCGTCAAAAAGAATGTTGACGCCGTCTCCACAGTCTGGAAACAAATCTTCGAGTGTCTTTAGGTAGTGTTGCAATCTTATCCCGTTTCTTCCCAAATTGAGTCCAACGTGCATGTATTTCCTCCAAGTGCTTCCCAAATGCTAAAATCACAAAAAGAAACGATTAAGCATGATAAATGGGGATATTTGCATCAATTCAGGGGTTAAATGACCCCAAAAAAGTGTTTAAAATTACACCTCATCAAATACCCTACACTTGGGATTTGATTGTACTCAAGCAAATGAGCTTTTCTACCTAATAAATAGAAATATCGAGGGTATTTAACCTACTCAATAAATATAATTCATTGCACAACCAATTAGACCTCATAATTAAAAGCACAAAAATTATATACTAGCACCTCACATAAGTGTTTGGATTCTCTCTTTCTCTTGGGTATCTAATGAATTATAACAATATATGGAAACGGGAAAATAACACTCATTACCTATCATAGTATATAAATTACCATAAGCTTGATAAAGGATCAAAAACCTCCACCGCTTTGGCGTAAGCACCTAGGAATTACTTTCAAAGAGGTCTTTAAAGGGTTGTGATGTCTGGGTGTAGGGTAAAGGAAACACGGTTTGGGATATTTAGGGAATTTTAAGTAGTAGCAAATTAATTATATACAAGAATACATGTAAAAGGCGTTGCTAAGCCAACACTCGATGAAACTAGGACAATAATATACAAACTCTAAATCAAACTCTTTCTTCTCTTTTCTCGACTCTTTCTTCAATATGAACATAAACATAAGCAAAATGGCTGGCAGTACATATTTTTTTCTTCTTTTCTTTTTATTTTCTTTTTCCTTTTCTCTTTTTTTTTTCTTTTCACTTTTTTTTCTATTTTTTCGTACACTTTTTCCCTGCCATTTGCTTGAAACATAAATAATACATTACTTGGGGTTTATAATTGCACCCCTATACTTGAGTTTTTAATACTCAAAATATAAACTAACTAATGACCCGAATTGAGAAGGATCAACATAACATGGAGAATATTAGACAAATATGGGGGTAATGACTTAACTTTTCTTCCTCATTTCTCCGTATAATAAATACTATCATGAATCCCAATCGTCCCAAAACTGTATACACAAATAATGACTCGAGTTAGCAACCATGTACTCAAGTAAATAATAACTGGGTTTAACAATTGTGATAACAATATTGTACCAAAAATGAGTACATACAAGAAAGGCTAAAGAGATTTAGGTGTAACATTTGGTGGGGTGTAAACAATGTTCTTCATTAATAATCCAAAATCCAACAGTTAATTACAAGAACAGTGAAAAGGATAGGCTCAGAGGGGTATACTAGGGGTATCTTACACTAAAAATGAGTGTGTAGCAAGGGTGTGGAGGTAGTTATATGATCGAGGTGACCATCATAACCATCATAACTATAACAAATATAGGCTAAAAAACAAGGGTTTATCCTAATGCCTCTTATCACTTAGTAAATCCTAATCACATGAATATAATCTCACTAGCAGTCTTGGGATGAATCACTAAAGAAAGTTCTAGGATTTATAATACTACAGGTACACTCTCATAATCTTAACCGATACCAATGCTCTAGAAAAAGTGACAAAAATACACATGCTCGATCAAATCCATGAACGAGACACATGAGATTGCTCATTCCTTAACTCGAGCAAGCTAATGGTTAAAATTATCTAAAAGCATCAAAGATGGATGCTTTAATTCATAAAGATCTAGGACGAACCTCTCATTTTTTGGGTGGAATTTTTGAGTGGTAGGGTTTTTGTGCTGGTCATATAACTCCTATCCATGAGAAGCTATTAATACTAAGTTTTCATCGGTTTATGCCATAATTTTTTTTAATTTGGGTTAAAATTACCGATTACGCTATGTTTTAGTATATTACTCATCTTTTTAAGAACAAAGCAAATGCAATTGAAGGAATAGTTTCTAAGGCTTTTATTTCCCCTCCCCCTACATTTATTTTGAACATTGTCCCTAATGTTCTATGAGTACCCAAAACACGAATAGAGAGAAGATAAGAAAAGCAAGAGAAACTAATACTCCCCTGGTTTGCTCAATAATGGAGAATAAACATAATGATCTCGGCTAAATAGTCATGTAAGAATCGTCCATGCGAAAATCCTAAGAACTTCCGGGCTCTCCTTATTAAATATAACCTGCAAATCAAAGATAAAAACAACTATACCAAGCATAAAATCCACGGGTGAATGATATACAACCCTACTAATTGTGAATTAAAATCTGAAGAAAGCAATATAGATAGAATGTATGTACTAATATAATCGTGGCTTTCTGCAAGACTTAGGAAAATTAAAAATTCTAGAAATTACACAAAAATAATTTTCAAAGGTTCAAAAGAAACAAAAAAAATTCGTGGCTACAATGGCTGACGCCGTCAGGAAAAATCTTGGCGTCATCTCCGCGTTCTGTAAAAAATATTGCTTTGTTTTATTGGAAAAATTTATGAACAAATATCCTATTAGTTATTTCCTGGAAAACTTTTCTGCATAGGCCACAAAAATTGATTAGTACAAACATATGACTCAAAACAAACAATAAAAACATAAAATGTGAATTAATCTTAAGATGGTTTATTTTACATGTTTGAAAATAGTTATTAGAAACCGAATATTTTCTCCCCTCACTTATTTTATGCAAAATACCTTTAATTATAATTAAGACATAGTTAAAGATAAAACAAAGCATGATCATGTATCAATCAAACATATAAAACCGAATAATAAAGAGATAAAACACACGACACTCCTAAAATGCACGAAAATAAAAAGATTGGGTTGCCTCCCAATAAGCGCTTTTCTTTATTTAACAAGTCTTCTAGTTAGACTCGGATTCACACTCCTAGGATTCATGAAAATGAGCAATGTCGATGATCTCGCTTGGATTCTCCTTCTTGGATAATTTCCTAGTTGTGGGAATTGATTGAAAGGTTCTATTAAATTTCTCTCCATCCCGATCAATCAATTCAATCCTATTGTGCCACGCACCATCTCCTTCTTTTGGTGGCCTATTCCAATCTATTCTCTTTTCTATCAACTCTTCCGACTCCCATATATTTCCTGTAAGATTAACTAGACGAATACCTATGCATGCACGGAAAATCTATTGCGGCCGATAATTAACAATATGAAATATTGATAATGTTGTGGCTTTGTACTTGAATGCGAGAAATTCTTAACATAAATGAAATTGCAAACACTTGTAAAATGCAAGAAAATTATAACTTGTATCAAACAAGACATTAAGTTAAATTAAAAGTGAAACATTACATCATTTTTGAGATAAAATCTAACAGTACACGTTACTCGTCGTGTAAAACTTCTTGGTACACGACATTTTAGGTGTAGACTCCTCCTTGATCAAACTCTTTTTCTTGTTTGTAGATCAAACATAATGTTTTGAAACCCGGTTCTACCAATGGTTTAACCGGTTCTGGTCAAAAAACATGTCAAATTAAACCTTTTTTTATATTTTCAAAACTCGTTTTCCGATAGTGACCTTGTTTACCCACGCATAGCGGCAGAAATTCATGACAGCGACCTCGTTTTCTGCAGCGATTCCCGGTGGCAGCTTCTAAGTGTTTATGTTTCTGTGTATTTTTTCATGAAATTGTGATCCCTATTTATAGGGGATTTACCAAACCCTAGTCAATGAAAATTATGAGAGATTAATGGGCCCACTAATGAGTCAATCAATTAATTAATGAGGTAATCAGTTTCGTTTGACTGAGTGTACATATCAGTTTCGTTTGCTATTATTAATGTTAGCGGATTAGTCTTCATGGCCCAAAGGCAAATTTATCTTTGTATTATGTGTAGGTCCATTATCTAGCTTATATAAACATATCATTGTAACTCATTATGACACAGAAAATACACAACCTTTCATGGTATCAGGCCAAATAGCCGATCCAAACCCTAAAAACAAAAGCAAACCCTAGCACCTCACACTCAACTTAACAGTCGACTGCACATCCTATCCCTATCAATTTAACAGTCGATCACACACCATGACCAACCCTGATCAACCATCCGCACCCCCTACTCTCACCTTGGTTGAAAAACTATATGCGGTACACAACATCAACACTCTTGTACCAGAAAAATTAGATCTCGCTGAATCCAACTACTCCACGTGGAGTTACTTCTTCAAAGGCCATTGTAGTAACTTTTATGTCCTCAAACACATCGAAGCTCAAAGCACACACGTGCACCACATGGATCCACACCTCCCATGGACGATACGAACACAGTCCGATTCCATCATTAAATCGTGGATCTTTCTTACACTGAATCTTCACCTTCGCAAACGTTTGAAAAAAGCTAACCCTAAAACAGCCACAGACTCATGACATCCAATGAAGCAAACTTTCACAAGACAACAAAAGGACATGCTTGGTTGGCTTTAAAATTCGAGAGCTACGTATGATCCAAATGGGTGACCATACATCCCGAAACCGACCATACTTCTCTCTCGAACTATTGACTCAATCGTCACATTTCTTAATGATCTTGTTTTCGGATGTTACCAAGACGACGTTGTTACCATTATGCAATCATGGCTTTAAGAGACAAGGTATGGAAGCCTTGCTCAAAACAATAGCTTACAATGAACCAATTCCTGACCTCTTCCACCATGCGTTCAATGGTCACTACTGAGGAGATGCCGAATTCAAATAATCTCCTTCATTTGTCAAGTAATCACTAACTCAAGTTCTACCTCAAGTCCTGTTAACCGAGACACCGCATCGTGTTTAAGACACATGCACCAACAAGGAACGTGATAATCGTAATAATAACAAGACCGAGGTCTGTTGAAACTTTAGTCAAGGTGTTTGTCATTGGGGTGCCACCTGCAGGCACATACATGATTCATCTCGTTCTGCGGGTACACGCTCTAACTCGTCTCAAAATAACACACATACAAACACCTCCAACATGCATACTGGAATTGGTTTTGGTAATAGGGACTTGATTTGCAGCCCACCAACAACTTTTATCTCTCTCCAATCTCAAAAACACTTTACTTGCCCATATGGGTAAACTACCATAATCATTCCACGCACACCTAATAGTTACAACAACTATGGTCATGCGAATATTCCTGCTCAAAACCTTCGTCCCAACAATAACTAATGACACAAAGGTCTAACCTCCCAAAGTCAACAGTCTCTATTTACCAATGCTGTTCAAAAAATACAGTAATACATCGTTTCGATACAGGGCAAGAAAAAGTTCTACCCACTGCTTTCAATACATGACACTACAGGATCTCGCTAATGTAAACTGGCATATGATAAGTGTGGCGTCATCTCATCTAACACTTCTGCTCATAAACCTTAGTACTATATTTAATTCTCGAATGTATCCATCTGTCCTTGTTGGGCATGGAAATCAATTCCCGTCACCAACACGGCCATAGCATGTTACCTACTCCATACCGCCCACATCACTTAAATAATGTCCTTAGTCACAAGAACCCAAGCTTGTCAAAAATTTGATTTATGTGCGTCAATTTGTTTTCGTGAAATAATTACTATTTGAATTTGATGAGTTTTGTTTTTCCTGTAAAAGGATTTCTGGACCGTCAAATTCTCCTCCGATAGTGAAAGCACGGGTGATCTCTACCCGATCACGACCTATCCTACCCCTACCAAGCATTTTTTGGTCCGGTTAGCAAACGTTGCAGCCAACGACTTGGGTCATCCTGGAAGTGACGGTTTAACTTCTTTAGTTTCTAATAATTTAATTTCATGTAATAAAACGAAGTCTCCCGTGCTTTGTCATGCGTATCAGCTTGGCAAACATGTGCGACTCCCTTTTTTACTCTCAAAAACGATTGTTAAGTCTCATTTTGATATTATTCATTCAGATTTATGGACATCTCCAATTACGAGTGTTTCGGGTATTAAATATTATGTTTTATTTCTTGATCATTTTTCACAATTATGTTTAAGGTTTATCCTTTAAGAAATAAATCTGCTCATTAACCAAATTTATTCATTTTCTGTGCTCATGTCAAGAACAATTCAAAGACTGACATTAAATCGTTGCAATGTGATCATGGAGGCGAGTTTGACAACAATGCCCTACACCAATTATTTGCGTCAAATGGTATTACCATTCGCTTCTCTTGCCCTAAAACTTCACAACAAAATGGCAAATCTGAACGAATGATACGTACCATTAACAACCTCATCCGTACCTTACTCTTTCAAGCACACTTACCACCCACTTTTTGGGTTGAAGCACTTCACATGGCTGCATATCTCTTAAACCTTTTACCCTCCAGCGCCATAAATAATGAAATCCCTCACACCCGTCTTTTCAAGACACAACCTAACTATGCGGATCTCCGTGTTTTTGGTTGTCTTTGCTATCCCTACATCAACACCAATCACAAACTTGAACCACGCGCCACACCTGCAATTTTCCTTGGATATCCGACTAATCACCGTGGATATCGGTGTCTGGACTTGAATACGGATAAAATCATCTTATCACGTCATGTGACATTTGATGAGACGGTTTTTCCGTATGGGTCTATGACTCCTAATGAACCACCTTCTTACACATTTTTAGACACTTCCCCTAATATAATTCAACAACACCTTCTTACTAAACTTATATCATCACCTAGCCCAAACACTACTACTCAGTCCACACCGAATAACAACCCTCCATCCAACACCACCCCACACCAAATATCCTCTCCTACTCAACCCACTATACACGGCCCACTACCAAATTCGCAACTCAACCAAAACTCCCCCTCACAACCCGCTTCAACTCACTCTATACCTGCGGTTACCACAAACACCAACCCCAATCCCGCCTCGACTCACTCCATGGTCACTCGCTATCGTGTCGGGACTAATCGCCCCACTCAACGTTACACTTTAAATGTCTCCA
Source organism: Tanacetum coccineum (assembly GCA_026074375.1). Taxonomy (NCBI): domain Eukaryota; kingdom Viridiplantae; phylum Streptophyta; class Magnoliopsida; order Asterales; family Asteraceae; genus Tanacetum; species Tanacetum coccineum. The sequence continues at coordinate 12,944 of BQNB010087228.1, forward strand.
CCATTTCCCCTATTCCTAAGTCGTATTCAAATGCGTTTCGTGACCCAAATTGGTATCGTGCTATGCTTGATGAATATAATGCTTTAATTAAAAATAATACTTGGGTTCTTGTCCCTAGACCACCGGACGCGAACATTGTTCGTTCCTTGTGGCTCTTTCGGCACAAGCATAATGCAGATGGCAGTCTTAATCGCTACAAGGCTCGCCTTGTGGCGAATGGCAGCACTCAAATTGTAGGTATTGACGTGGATGAGACTTTTAGTCCGGTTGTTAAACCGGCCACTATTCGTACGGTGCTCAGTCTTGCTATTTCTCGACATTGGCCAGTTCATCAGCTCGATGTCAAGAATGCCTTTTTGCATGGATCGTTATCTGAGACTGTCTACATGCATCAACCTCCTGGTTTTCGAGATCCGCGGCATCCTGATCATGTTTGCCTTTTACAACGATCACTTTATGGGCTTAAACAGGCCCCTCGGGCCTGGTTTCAGCGATTTGCAGCCTATGCTGCTCGGGTTGGTTTTCTCCACAGTCGATGTGACTCATCACTTTTTATTTACAGACAGGGGTCCGATACTGCCTACTTGCTATTATATGTCGATGATATTGTTTTGACTGCATCTTCTACAGCTTTGCTTCAGCGCATCATTGCTTCCCTTCATGCGGAATTTTCTATGACTGACTTGGGCCCGCTTAATTACTTTCTGGGTGTTTCCGTGACTCGTAATACTTCTGGGATGTTTTTATCTCAACAGAAGTATGCCACAGAGGTACTTGAGCGAGCTGGTATGCTTACTTGTAATCCGTGTCGTACTCCTGTTGACACGGATTCCAAGCTTGCTGCTGCTGGTGATCCTGTTTCTGATCCTACACTATATCGCAGGCTTGCAGGGGCTCTACAGTATTTGACCTTTACACGGCCTGACATCTCTTATGCCGTTCAGCAGGTTTGTCTCTTTATGCATGATCCTCGAGAGCCTCATTTCTCTGCTCTCAAGCGGATCTTGCGGTATGTCCGTGGTACATTGACTTCTGGTTTACAGCTTTATTCATCTACGACATCCTCTTTAGTTGCTTATTCAGATGCGGATTGGGCTGGATGTCCCACTACACGGCGCTCTACTTCTGGCTATTGTGTGTTTCTTGGCAACAATCTTTTATCTTGGTCTTCCAAACGACAGTTTACTCTTTCTCGATCTAGTGCGGAGGCAGAGTATCGGGGTGTTGCCAATGCAGTGGCCGAGACTTGCTGGTTGCGCAATCTTTTACGTGAGCTTCATACACCACTGTCTACAACTACTATTGTTTATTGTGATAACGTGGGTGCTGTCTATCTCTCTTCTAATCCCGTGCAACATCAGCGCATGAAGCATATTGTGATTGACATTCACTTTGTTCGTAACTTGGTTACCACCGGTCACATACGGGTTCTTCATGTCCCTTCTCGTTACCAGTATGCAGATATCTTCACCAAAGGTCTACCTACGGCTTTATTTGATGAGTTTCGTGACAGCTTGAGTGTTCGTTCCTCTCCCGTTTAAACTGCGGAGGGATGTTAGCGGATTAGTCTTCATGGCCCAAAGGCATATTTATCTTTGTATTATGTGTAGGCCCATTATCTAGCTTATATAAACATATCATTGTAACTCATTATGACACAGAAAATACATAACCTTTCAATTAATTCGTAGGTTATAATGATTTAAAATTTTCCATTGTTTCTTAAAATGAGTCCATTAATTAATTTATGAGGCAATCAGTTTCGTTTGACTGAGTGCACATATCAGTTTCGTTTGCTATTATTAATTCATAAGTTATAATGATTTTAATTTTTCTAATGTTTCTTAAAATGAGTCAATCAATTAATTAATGAGGCAATCTTTGACTGAGTGTACATATTAGTTTCGTTTGCTATTATTAATTCATAGGTTATAATGATTTTAATTTTTCCAATGTTTCTTAAAATAAGGATTTTCAACTTTTCTAGATTTCAACTTTTCTAGATTTCTAGTTTCAACATTTGGGTAAATCTCCTTTATAAGGAGTATAGATAGGTATAGTTCATAAGAATTCTACCATCTTTCTAAATACTAAGACACCCTTAAAGGGGTTGAGTTCGTCATCTCTACCAATTTCCCATTCTTTAGGAATATGGTAATCCATGAAATCTTTCTTAGCATAATAAGGGGGCCCGGCACCTATTCCATCCATACTAGGTCGCAGTTCATAAGATTCTCGTTTTCTTAGGGTGCTCCAATAAGGTACATCTTCATCACCTAGGTTGATTTCTTTAACTCCAAATATTGACCTAGTAATTCCTTCTCCTACCGTTATCTTGGCTTTCCAACAATCTATTATGGCACTAGCGGTTGCTAAAATTCCTCTTCCTACAAGTAAAGGGGTCGTGGGGTATTATTCCATATCTATGAGATAGAAGTCTTCTAAGAGTTTTAACTTTCCTATGTGAACTTCTACATTTTTATTCCTACGGGATAAGACTTAGTTCTATCCGCTAACCTAAAAACATGATCAGACTCTTCTAATAATCCAATTTTAAGCTTTTTTAAGAGATATAAAGGGATTAAATTCACACAAGACCCTAAATCAGCTAAGGTATCAAAAGGCTTGGAGTCCCCTAGTCTACAAGGCAAGGTGAATAGTCTAGGATCCTTCATTTTCTTAGGCATTTCGCCTTGAACAAACGCATAATGATGTGTGTTTTTACAAGCTTTAAATTTATAATACTAGAAATACCGATTTTGACTAAAAACACAACATTCGGGCAAGTATACCCTATTCGAGTGTAATATAGCATTAGGTAAGTCCAGGTTGTTCCACGGGATTTGTAGCAATTCACATATTGTTTATCAAGTAACGAAGCTATATGATTGTCACGGATCAAATAGCGAAAACGTGTGTATTAAGCAAGCAAGAAACAAGGCATGATCTACATAACATAATAGATAGAGATGGAGCAAGACTTTATATAAACAAAGCATGCAAGTCATCTATGACGGGATAATAACAAGCATATCTACCAATGATAACATAGAATCCTTTCGGCCTATATAGTACATCATCATTAGTGCATTAGGAATGGTTTATATCAAATATGCATACATATGAATTCCTCCCAACCTGGTCGGTCAACATAAAGAAGGGTCTTAAACATTATTCCACTTGGTTATTTATAGATTTACTAATCAATTCTTACAAGATTAAAACCGAATTGTTATAGACAGACAATGCGAAATTCATCAAGACAATAGAGCCTTTTGAACTACTTCTATTGCAATGACAAATCAAAACATAAACAATGATCCAAGTAAAACAATATCAAATTCATAAACATATATATTCACAAGTCATAGCAAAATCATCCAAATATTATATCATTTTTCACATATTACCAAAACAAACGACGAACACTACATCGTTACCAAACCAATAACCAATTGTTCCCACAAACAACGAACATCCTAAACCAACATGAGATGCCCTGAGAATCTGTCAAGAACCCCCTGAAAATCAAGAACACGTCGCCAAATGGTGTGTTTGGTAACAGGTTTAATATAGTAAAGGAATTAGAGATTTTGTATGAATCATTTAATCCTCATGGTATAATTCATTTAGGTTATGGAAATATGGTGTTTGAGGTCTGGAAATGGTGGTGATTCAGTGGCGGTTCGTGGTGGAGAGTGGTGGTAGCATGGCGAGATAAAGAGGTGTTTGGATCATTGTATCTAAGGATCCTCACCTAGTTCTCCTCCTCTCTATTGATAGATTTATGATTGTGTGTGTTTCCCTGGCACAAATGGTGCTATTTATAGGCTAACAACACTTGGGACCAAGGGGAAAGGTAAATGACCCGTCAATGAGTTAATGAGAGCTTATTTAATGATTTTGAGTTGTTCAGACGCAAAGTGTGCCGCACTTTTTTATTTGTGCGCTGCACTTTGTGTATGTCGGTTTCATTCATTAATGCTGCAGAATACGCCGCACTTATTTGCAAGTACGACAGTTTTGGTGCATTTTCAGCTCTTGGACAAAAAATCAAAGTTGTAGAGAATTCTTTCTCGGACACGTGGCCACCGGAATCACGTCAATCTGAGTTCGTATGCTCAAGTTGTGGCCAAAACAGTGGACATGTGTCGAGAGATCTGTAACTTGTGTTCTTTCTTCGTTTAAGCTTCAATTCTTTGTGTATTCTTCTGTTTTTTTTTCCACGACACGTACCTAGAACCTACAATAGCAAATATAGTGTATTAAGTATCAAAAGTTCTTATAATTAACCAATAAATATAGATAAAAGCACAGATAACGCATATAGAAATGTGTATAAAATGAGCGTTATCGAATCCCCCATACTTAAACTTTGCTTGCCCTCAAGCAAATCTAAAAAAATAAATTTAAAAACAAAGTTCTTACATGACAAGACAAGGAAATTTATGTGAATGTATATATATATATATATATATATATATATATATATATATATTACATGCAACTATCGATTTTGATGGGTTTTTATTTGCACGTTTGGTAAAGTCGGGAAGTTATGTTTTCACTTTATGTTTTTTACGCAACTTGTTACCCGTTTGCCTTCCACCACTATGTAAATCTTATTTAAAAAAAATGTTAAATATCATCAATGGCCTATATGAGCGTGAAAAAGTTGTGTAATTAAAAGATGACCATTATACTACGAGTATGCAGCAGAAGGTGTCCCATATGGATATTGTTTGATGTATATAGATTAACACAATTAAGCACATATAAGTTTAATAACCTCTTATCACTTGAATTAATAAGACAAATGATTCTTGGTCTTGATCTTGTTATGTAACGAAACCCTTAAGTGATTAAAGTAAATCACCTCTATTTTTGCTCACACATCACGTCACGGTAGAACAAACGAATGCTAGTTTTAACTCACAAAAGACACCACGAAACACTATGGTTTTGGTGTTCTTGAAATCGGTCGAATACCCTTAGGATTATAAGGGAGCCGATCGGAACTCTTAAGGAGGAAGATGGAGTCGGTTTTGGTAGGGTTTTGGTTTTCAAGTTAAATAAAAATAATGAACTAAGGGTTCATTATATAGGCTAGTTACTTGGAGTCCAAGTCTAACTAGGACACCTCCTCAAGTTTAATAAAAACAACAAGAGAATATTACCAATATAGACACAAAAGGGGGTCAAATACATAGATTTAGATAATGAAATCTCCCTATTCCATTTTAGACATGCTTTTTTATAGACTTGTAGACTCTATTAGAATTTTGAAAAGTGTCCAAAAAAGGGTAGGTAGAAATTGTTTTTGCGACTGATTTCAATTTTTTGTAGACTCGTTTTTTATAGACTGATGTGATTTTTTTGTTTTATATGAAAAAGTGGGCTCCATGTGTGGACATTTATTTCTTTGTGAAAGACGGTTGGAATCTTTTTTTCATAGACTACTCGAAAAGGACAATTATTTTGATAGACCATGGTTAACTTAACCATACAACATCTTCTAGAAAAAAAATCAACTATCACTTATCTTAACTTTCACTATCACTTTCATTTTCACACAAGATGATAACGCCCAAATTATACATATTTCTATGGCGTTATTTATGTATATTTGATCATTTCTCGTGAACTTTTGGTACTTAATTAGCTTGAATTGCTTATAGGTTCACTTGAAGAAACTACAGGCCCAAGCTCAAGAATCTATACACTTTAGGAGGCGAATACAAGAAAAGAAAGATTTCTAGCTAAAGTTCATAAAGTCCGCCTCACTTGTAACATTATGCGCCGCACTTTCCTCTAAAGCCAAAACCGCCGCACTTTTTCTCAAAGTTTGAAGAATTAAAGTCTAATAAATACACCTGCATTAACTCCTCAAAATTGTCGCACTTATTTGTAAGTGCGCCGCACTTCCAGTAAAAGCCATTAAATGCTATCGCATTAACACCCAAAGTCCGCCGCACTTTTTCCTAAGTGCGCCGCACTTTGCACCCAAACTTGCCTATAAATTGAGGACGAATTTTCATCCTCAAAGCATTCCTCCTCACTATCCATCTCATTCTACAAAACATCCCACACACACATACTTCCCTCCTCTCACCAAAAACACCAAAAAACACCTCTTCCTTTGAAGAAAAAGATCTAACGATCAAGAACGAAGACGTTTTCCTACTTAGTTATTGAAATAATGGAAGTTTATGTAAAGTGTACTTTTGTTATGAACTCCTTAGCCATGAGAGGCTAAATCTCTCATGACTACTCGGTGAAGTTACGATAATGAATAAGTGTTTGGTATGATCTTGATCGCTTTAATCTTAAGCTTATGTTGCAAACCTGTTATATCTTATCTTATCTATTTTTGCTTATCAACTTAGATTATATAATCATATCGGTATAGGTCGAAAGACCCGTTATGATCTATGTGGTTTTAAAGATTTGTCTATGGTCTTTAATGTTTGTGCTGAGAAATCTACTTTTGTAAATTGATAAACAAAATAAGCTTTGATATAATAACAACTGGATTATTTGAGTGACACATTTGGTCTAGTTAACTAAATACATGTCTTAAATTAACCAAGTTAGTTTGTGAAAACGTTTTCTGATGAGAAATCATTTTTATAAATTAAAGTCCCATATTCGAGGTCAAATCATTTCCAACACTTATAATTTATTTTTCAACTATCCGAGTAGTCATCTTTATTATTATTGGTAAAACAAAAATTATTTCCAAAATTGTTACAGTCTATTTTCTTTCTGATTATTTGAACACTACTCAAATCCCTGTGGACGACCTGGTCTTACCTAAAAAGATTATACTACATACGTGGGTTATACTTTTACTCGTGTGTTTCCATATAATTATCCGATATTTTCAGTCTTATATATTTAAAGCTTTTGAAAAACATCACAAGACATAAAAAAACATCTAGAACCCTAATTTAAATTTACCCCAAAAAGGTATAATTTTTGTTTTCAATGCATTAACCACTGCCAATAGCACTACCGATCAAAGCAAATCAACACTCTAAACTCCAGGACCCCACGGTGCAAAAGGTACTTTCAGGTATTATTATATACATTTTTGTATGATGAATGTCGGTCAAGAAGAGGGTTTGTTGGGGTATGGGATGTAAGCTGGGGAGGAAGTTAGTTCTAAGAGAAAATTTACAGAAATGTCACAACCTAGTCATTGGATAGATTTACATGATGTGAGAAAACTTAGCAGCAAACTTAAGGCTAAGTTAATGGCTAAAAGGTTTGAGGAAAAAAAGGGTTGCTGATAACATAGTTGAGGAGGCAATAGTTGGTGATAATTTTGGTGTTGCAAAGGAAAATGTTCCAAAGGCTAATGTTGGTCTGGAGATTATCATAGTTAGTGATGATGATGGTGATGATGATAACGAGGTTGTGGGGGATACTATGGATACTGTTGTGGCTGAAAATGATGATGAAATTGATAGTGCGGCTGTTGGAATGAGTGGGTTTATACTAGAAGCTTGTGTAGATGCAATGGAAGGTGGCGGCCTTGAAGGTAGTTTGTATTTATGAATTTGGATTTTAAGTTAACGGCGTTGTCTATTGTTGTAAACTTGTTACATGTTGTAATGTTAAATTAAAAAATGGAATTTTAATTGTCAATAGCCACACCAAGTGGAAATGTCAATGCAAGTGGAAATATGGGTAGTCCGCAGTTGATTCCAACACGCAAAAGCCAAAGGATCCAGAACCAAAAAAATACCTTCCTTTTCATTGGAGTAACACCTGATTATACACCAGAGAAAGCAATTTTAACAAGCTTCACTTGAAGGTACTTATGTATCATGTACGTATGTTATTTTATGTAATAAAAGTTTTGTCTATATATTGGTGTAAACTTGTTACATGTTCTAATGTAAAAGGTAACATGGAAAATCAATTGTCCAATGTCAAACAAAGTGGAAATGTAGGAAGTGAGCAGTTTATTCAAACACGCAAAAGCCAAAGTATCCAGAACCAAAAGACGTCCTGAAATGGTGACATGTGAGGGATCAAAACCAGAAGCTATTCCTTGAATTCCTACTTTCTTATTGTGCATTCTTTTGGGTGTTTGTATGTTGTGCATAATAACACTAGTTTATTTTTATGTATAGTAAGTAAAATAAGGGAAGGTGATCAGCTATATGCCACTTTGATGTGCCCTCTTTTGGTCATGTATTTGGGCATTTTTTGAAGGACCTTAATAGTTTCATCTAGCTAGGAAGGTAGTGCATAAGTGTGCACTTAAAATGCCACTTATATATGGCCAGTTTTGTTAATAGTTGGCAAATGTAAGTTAACTGCTTTATTGCTTGTTGTTCATAACATTAATAAAGCAGTTAACTTTATTATAATCTTGTAGTAAATGATGTTAACACTTCAGTGTGCATATGATTGCTACTTTTGTAAGCGCATTTTGATGTTATTGGGGCAAATGAAGTGTGTTTACAGTTTAGTTTTCAGATCAACATGATCATAGTTTGCAAACTTCGGCTTGGATTCATTCATGGGCTTATCCGGTATGGACTGGCGTAGATGACGTAATCCTACCGGACCCTATGTCAAAACATAGTCTGCCTAGTACGTAGCTTTTGTTAATTCTATTGACGTTTGGTTTGAACAATGTATAACACTTTTTGTTGGGTAATGTTGTGTGCAATGTATGACGCTTAATGTTGTGATTAATCGAATCAACTTCTAGTTGAACTATTTTATAGACGAAGTTTGTGGACTTGAGAGGGTTATAAGGTGGTGGTGACAGATTCAATCTACCCACTACACCACCTGCTCTACCGGCTGCAGCAATACCTCTATCAGTTGTGTTTCCCCTTCCGTACAGATTCCTTCGACATTAAGAACACAAGCTTTGTCTAATATGAAAGACTAAATGTCCTTCGAGCCCCGTTCTCTATTTCCATCCAACAGACAAGGCATATCATGTGCCTACCATCTTCTTCCCACTCAACAACATAAGCATTACCATTTTGTTTAACCATTGTGAATTTTGTGTGTAATTAGTTTACAAGAACTGAAGAAACAACTAGGGTGCAAATGAAGAAACATCATACTAAAATCTGTTTCGATAATTTGGCAGTACAAAAATGCAAATGGTGAAACATCATACTAAAATATGTTTGGATAATTTGGCGTTTATATTGGCGGGTAAAATGAAGAAGTGTGGTTGAGCTGTATTGGCTAGTATGTAATTAGTTTACAAGAACTGAAGAAACAGCTAGGATGCAAATGGTGAAACATCATACTAAAATCTGTTTGGATAATTTGGCGTTTATATTGGCGGGTAAAATGAAGAAGTGTGATTGAGCTTTATAGACTAGTGTGTAATTAGTTTATAAGAACTGAAGAAAAAGCTAGGGTGAAATGAAGAAACATCATACTAAAATTTGTTTGGATAATTTGGCGATACAAAAATGAAGATGAATAAACATCATACTAAAATCTGTTTGGATATTTTGGCGTTGGATATTTTGGTGATACAAAAACCGTATCTGCTTTGATGTAAAACCTACGAGGAAGGACACTCTCATGGGATAAATCATGATTCTCTCGCATTCTTGGATATTGAATAGGAGTTTACATCCTAGTTGGTTGGAATGGATCTCAGATCCTAATATTGCTTGTACATTCACATTGTAATTTGTTCAATTTAACTAGTGTCTTGCTAGTAACTTTAAATCTAATCTCTATTAAAAAAAGCTTGGTTGAATACCTCTGTAGGTAGTTTTGCAAAAAAGGAGCTTTCAGAAAGGTTGAGTAATGAATGATTTTAGCCAATCAAAAAGAGGGTCATATACAAGTTAAGTAATATCTGGCTCTACCAGGTAAAAACCTAGAAAATTAAACAAGTTCTAAACATCAAGTGGTAAACAAAAGAGACAAGTTCTAAACCTACAAACATGTCAAAACCAATAAAACTACAACCATTGTCTTATACTCTTGTCAATTAGCATATATGGAACACATGAATCATGACTGGTCCGTATACAAACCTTACAAAAAATCATGTTCACTAGACGACCATTATATTATACTTTAATATATATGGAACACAGGGATCAAGACTGGATCATGTCCATAGGCAAGGACAACATCTGTATCTTCTATTTCTCTCAGGTACTCTAATTGAATAGTTTTATTCCCATGGAACTTGCAATCAAACGCAATCTGCCTTTAATTTCCTTTGAGATTCATATAATTGACACGGCAAGGGTCATCTTTGTAGAATTCCTGATGAAGTACAAGCCGGTAAGTCTTTCTACCATTGACAATCTTAGCATGATCGGAAATAAGGAGATCATTCACTGTGACAAATTCAGGTGGCATTTCTAACATAAAAAGAGACGTATTAATGGGTGCCTAAGAATATGCAATTATTTCTCTTTTTTAGGCAATTATCATATGCATACCAGAGTCTAGAGATGAAGGTTGGTCGTGTATAAGAATATGCAATTATTTCTCTTGACTTGCACCCAAGATTGGGTGAGAAAGTCAAGAACGAGAATTAATTAGGATAATGTTGAAGATCTAATTAAAGACAATGAGATTGTGAAAGATATGGAAGAGAAATTAGAGAAACTAACCAGAACAGATAAAGAGAAACAAACAGTGGGAACATAAACTGTTCTAGTTATTTTGATAGACAAATTTAAAAGTTTATTTGAACTTATGCTCTGGTTGTTAAATGTTATTGCTTTGAACATAAATGGTTGCAAATGCTTAAAAAATGTTTTTCTTGTGCTTTTAATTGGCTTATTTCGTTAGTGCATCTTCTCGATAAGGATTCAAGTTAGTATTGTAACGTAGGAGAGACACTATCTATTGATGCCAATATATTAAAGGAACAGGGTAGCATATATCTCTGTAGACACTATAGATCAAACATAAGGAGATAAAAATATATGAACTAGAAGCGTACAGTTATGCTTGTTATACATGAACTGATGAATATTAGTAATATTCCCTGAAGGATAACAATGCAAAGAACGTTAATAATATTCCCTGAAGGATAACAATGCAAAGAACGTTAGTAATATGAGTTTTTTTCTTCCAGAAATGGTTCTTTAGCAGGTAGACCCAAAAAACCAGAACTGGAACTAGAACCGGAACTGAAAAATATTTTTGGTCCTATTCTCGATTCTAACTTTTTTGAAAATTTCGGTTCTCGGATCCATCGGTTCTGATTCCGGTTCCACCGGTTCTAGACCCATGCTCATCCCTATACGAACTAGAGAGTCACAAATGATACACCACAAACAAACATAACAATAACCAACCAAATCCAACCGTAATCACAAGTCTATCCCCTAGATGTGGACAGAGCCAGGTATTCGTACTTCTCAAGGAAGTCAAGCAGGGAATCAACTCATAACCCAGATATATAACTTAACGATATACAAGTCTATTAAAAACTTTTTCGTTAAACCAATTCTATTTGTCTATAGACCGTAATAATCATCTTTTTTGTCCAATCTCGCCAATTGCCCTATTAGAGAGAATTACCAAAATAGACAAAATGGACAGTAACGACTGTCCAAAATGATCAACATACTGCATATTCTACGCATCTACATAAGGAAATATGTTGACATGCAAGAAGTTTGGCCACAAATAAGGTCAGATAAAACTTTTTAGCTAAACCTAGCGTCAAACCAAAACTTGTCAGCGTGGCAATACTGCAAGCCATAACAATGTTTCAAAACAATTGCTGCATATTGTTGCAAAGTCGCGAGGCTCGGATCTACAAATACAGTAGCACCACACAAAACCTGCCATAGCTGCAACCACCATCAAGACGTGGCTGCCGGGCAAAAAAACAGGTTATTGCGCACCACAAAAAACATTAGCAGAATAATGTCATCATCGCCATCATTTATTATACACCAAAGGGGCTAAATACAACTTGTTAAAGCAAATTTCCAGTAGCGACTGTCAAAAAAAAATTACATCAGAACATCATATCCTAACAAATCTAAGTAAGGAAAGATTTTGACAGAGCTGCAAGGAGAAGTTTGGCCACAATAAGGTCGTATAAAGACTATTTAGCTAAACCTCTCCATGCCAAACTTCCCCGCAGGCGTCAAACAAAAGTTATAATTGAGGCAATACTGGAACCATTACAATGTTGCAAAACAATTGTTGCGTATTGTTGCAAATTCGTGAGGGTTAGATCTGCAAATGCAGGAGCACCACACAATACCTGCCATAGCTGCAACCATCGTCTAGACGTGGCTGCCCAGCCAAGAAATAGGTAATTGTGCACCACAAAGAAAATTTAAAGAATAATATCATCATCGCCATCATTTATTGTACACTAAAGTAGCTAAGTACAATCGGATTAATAAAATGGACAGTAATGACCGTCTAAAATGATCAACATACTGCATATTCTAGGCATTGGCTGCAATGAAATTGCCTCACCAAGTACTTCTTTGTCCTCTAAGATATAACGGACATGACAGCAAATAAATTGCCACCACCTAAGATATAGATATAACCACCATGACTGTAATAAAATCACCCCGCCAAGATACAAATATAAACGCAATGGCTGCAATAGAAATGCCCTACAAAGATACGGAAATTATATGTAACACAAAGGGGTTAAATTTAGTAGTAACTAAATTTTCATAGTAACCTTGGGTTAAGGAACAACAATTCGAATTTTTGTAGCCATGATTCGTTTGCCAATTTGGAACCCTCTACCCCTTTCAAGTCCTTCCATCTAATCACCATTAATACATTCTCCACCTTTGTCCTTTTACATGTCTCATTAGTTTATACTTTATCTATATAAGGATCAATTCTTCCCTTTCTATTTTTTATGTCTGAAAAGGTGGAGAAATATATTTGATATAACTGTCATGGCTGCAATGAAATTGCCCCGCCAAGTACTTCTCCGTCTAATAAGATATAAAGGACATGGCTGCAAATAAATTACCCCGCCAAGATACCGATATAACCGCCATGGCTGCAATAAAATTACCTCGCCAAGATACATATATAAACGCAATGGCTGCAATAAAAATGCCCTGCCAAGATACAAAAATTATATGTAACACCAAAGGGGCTAAATATAACCGTCATGGCTGCAATTAAATTTCCCCACCAATAACCAACCAAATCAAACTGCAATCACAAGTTTATCCCCTAGCTGTGGACAGAGCCAGGTATTCGTACTTCTTAAGGAAGCAGATCCAGGTTTATCCACAATGTCAGGCAGGGAATCAACTCGTTAATTCAGTGATTTAAAGGAAGAAGATGAGTTACACAGCGAAAACAGATGAGGTCTACTAAGTATCAAACTAAACCACCAATCACAGTTACCACAACATGTTCTCAAGAGACACGGGTTGATCATGTATAAAACAACCATGTCTCGGTCCACGCAACATCGTTCACTTGGTCGTGTGAAAACCAAGCACGTCTCGGTCCTTAATAAGATCCGCCAAGTATCAAACAAAACCACAAATCACAGTCACCACAACAAATTCTTAAGAGACACAGGTTGGTCGTGTATAAACCAACCATGTCTCGGTCCACAATCGACACCACATACTCTCAAGTACTTCATACTAGAGTAAATATACACAGGTTGGTCGTGTATTTAGACAAACAAAAAGTGCTTTCCAAAATTGTTTTTTAATATACTTATAGACTCATAGGTTGGTCGTGTATTTAGACAAACAAAAAGTGCTTTCCAAAAATAATTTTTCTAGACTTACAGACTCAACTTAGTATGACAATACTCATAGAATAATAGACTATACTACCCAGATAGACTATTTTAAGCGACACATTTTGTTAGAGCAAGGAAGTTTTTTGCGACTAATTTGATTTTTTGATAGAATGACGTTTGAATATTTTTTTATAGACTTAAAAAAAATATCAAACTAAACCTCCAATCACAGTCACCACAACAAGTTCTCAAGAGACACGGGTTGATCTTGTATAAACCAACCATGTCTCGGTCCACAACAACTTCTCGCGTACTAGAGTCTAGAGACAAAGGTTGGTCGTGTATAAACCAACCATGTCTCGGTCCTCTACGAACGAGAGAGTCACAGTTGATAAACCACAAACAAACATAACAATAACCAACCCCAATCACAAGTCTATCCCCTAGTCGTGGACAGAGCTAGGTATTTGTACTTCTCAAGGAATTATCCACAGTGTCAAGCAGGGAATCCACTAATAACCCAAATATATAACTTAACGATATTCAAGACATTGGCTGCAATGAAATTACCCCGCCAAGTACTTCTCCGTCCTCTAAGATATAACGGACATGGCTGCAATTAAATTGCCCCGCTAAGATACAGATATAACCGCCATGGCTGCAATAAAACTACCCTGCCAAGATACAAATATACACGCAATTGCTGCAATAAAAATTACCCGCCAATATACGGGAATTATATGTTAACCAAAGGGGCAAAATATAACCGTCACGGCTGCAATTAAATTGCCCCATCAATAACTAACCAAATCTAACAGCAATCACAAACCTATCCCCTAGCTGTGGACAGAGCCAGGTATTCGTACTTCTCAAGGAATTATCAACAGTGTCAAGCAGGGAATCAACTCATAACCTAGATATATAACTTAACGATATACAAGACATTGGCTGCAATGAAATTGCCTCGCCAAGTACTTCTTCGTCCTCTAAGATATTATGGACATGGCTGCAATTAAATTGCCCTACCAAGATACAGATATAACCTCCATGGCTGCAATAAAATTACCCCGCCAAGATATAGATATACACGTAATGGCTGCAATAAAAATACCCCACTAAGATATAGGAATTATATGTAACATCAAAGGGGCTAAATATAACCGCCATGGCTGCAATTAAATTGCCCCACCAATAACCAACCAAATCTAACTACAATCACAAGTCTATCCCCTAGCTGTGGACAGAGCTAGGTATTCGTACTTCTCAAGGAAGAAGATCAAGGTTTATCCACAGTGACAGGCAGGGAATCAA